>CAJQUN010002409.1:0-27117 GCA_907163345.1 Haberlea rhodopensis | reverse complement strand
AATATCCTGACTAGCATCATGTTTACCACAGCTGCAATCGAAACAGTTCGATCTTCAAGATACATCGTTTTTGAGAGAAAATCAATACCAATAGTAGCCTGGAGAAGGAAAGCAAAGATGATGATTAAGAACGGAGTAAGCAAATAATTTTGAGTTCATGAATCCCAGAATGTATAAAAAAAATTGTTGGTAAACGAGAATTCCAAAGATCAAGTTTGAATTCTACATTTGAAAGAAGAGGCTCCATATCAGGTTGTTTAAGATTAACGCATTCCAATAAAATCGCTCGGACATATACCCAGAGCCCTCACAAAATTAAGCAAATAACCGGACGTCATCTGATTGTTCAATTATTAACAAATTTAACTGCATAACTCTAAGTTTATGATTAATTAACATTTTTGATTGAAACAGAAATTGAAATACAATGAGACTACGATACACGTACAAGTTATCGATTTCAGAATTCTAATCCAAAAACTGGTAAAATTTTCATCATGTAAATAGCTCTCTACAAACTCGGTTCGCAAAAATATCATCAAACCCGTGAGTGCGTTATTAACATTACTGAGGAATAAAGCATAAGACCATTATTATTTTGCCAAAGACAAAACCAGCATCAGCATGAAACCAGCGTGAATACATGATCTTCAAGCACTAAAGATAAAGACTCCTCACGACAATAAGAAATCGAGCAGGCCGGTTGCAAAAAGTTAAATTATTTTCCAAAATTTAAAATTATCACGAATGCGAGCTAATTACAAATATAAGGATCAGATCTGTACTTCTGGACCTTTATTTTATAAAAAACTAACTTCAAAGCGTAAAACACAAAACACCACAGTGACAGATTCCGCACCTGGTACGTATTGTCAAATTTATCGTACATGAATCGAGTGATTATACTCGTCTTCCCCACAGATTGGTCTCCCAGGAACACTAATTTATACTTAGCGAGAGCCGATACCGGAGCCATCAATCGTACGCGGATAAATTAAACTGTAAACCTGATCGGATCTAAAGAAACGGAGCGACTGCAGTTTTTCCGACTAAAATTCACGATCTCGCCGGTAACTAATCGGTGATTGACCCGAGAAATCGACGAGGTCTTGTTTTGCTACTTCAAGAATTACGACTGTCTGGTACGTTAAATGACGGAGGGTGACGTGCTGGCAATGAAAAGGCTTGGAGCCGGCGTTGCTACCCGGCCTTTAAAGTTTATATATTTTAGTGATTCACACGTTACGTGTTATTTTATATAATATATATTTTATTATAATAAATATTTATAAAAAATACTTTTTTTTAGTAATTTTTTTTATTTTTTATTATTTGAATTATAAAATATAATAGTTTTTCTTGTTTTTATTTATTTAAATTATTTATATTTTAAATTATAAATGAAGTTTGTGTTTTTTTTTTTTAGATTGATAGGTTTTTCTTGTATGTATGGGTATTTTTGGAATACAAAAAAAAATGGCATAGCACAACATGAGGGGCAATATTGGAATTATAAAACAAAATTCACCAAAAAAGTTACTCTATGGTGCTCTCGCATTATAATATATAGTATATATATAATTTTTAAAATTAAAAAATAACATTCTAATAAAAATAATTAATTTAAAGAAATTAATGAGCAGAATTTTTGTGCGTAATAATAATTTTAAAATTGTTATAATATTGTAATTACTATTATTATCATTACAACTATTATTATTATAGCTAATCCCCGACACATATGCGTTGTATGAACATAAAATTATATACTTTATTATAATTGTATGATCATATATAATTAATTTAAATTGAATGAATGAAAAGTAACATAAATATAAAGGTGTGAAATGTTATATATGTCATTTTGCTATAAAGTGAGATAAATATGATGTGATAACTTTTTCAGTTCTGCAAATCAAATATGGGACTAAAAATAACATAAAACTATTAATCATTATCACTCAATCTAAACATGGCCTTAATGTTGAAAGAAAAAAAAATACACTCCCTTTACATTAATCCTTGAAGTTTGCTTACTGCTGTGCAACGGCAACTGTAAAACTTCTCTCTCAAAAGACAAGTCCAAACATAATGGATTAATAGTCTTTTTTGCACGCATTGCGTGTATATACAAGATTTTAAAAAAAACTGATTTTGGTAATTGTAAATTCATTTTTTAATTGGGGCTTTTGGGATGTAATAGATTTTTTTCAAATTGATTTTATAGTTTATTATCCTCCAATATTTTTTTGATGTTATTTTCTTATCTAAATTAATAGGGGTCTTGCGGTCATTTATCACATTGACATATTTGTTACTATGAGCGTAAAAACCTTGAAAGTTGATAGGATGGAGTAAATTTAAAATTTTAGAAGTAGAACGAAAACATAAAAAAAGAGGGAGTTTGAAGGACAATTTTAGGATTTTGAAAATAGTTTTACCAGGTTAGTTTTTTTAGCACTCGTACTTTATAAGATGGTAAGATTTAATAATAACAAAATCTTTTCCCCAGCCATGAACTTGCCACGTCATCCGAATCATTCCCACCATGTCATTCGTCGGTTCATATGACTATATGATAACGTGCGCCACAATTTAATAGTTATCATTTGGGGTAAATTTAAAATAATATACTTGAATATAAATTTCTCAGTCCTAAATTTTTAGGATTAATCGATATAATTTTATATAAATTATTTTTAATTAAAAATAATCTAATATTTTTAGCATATTTAGTCTCACAAAAAAACTAATTTTTTTTAACAAAATCGATCTCATAATTGAATATGAGGTTTTAAAGCCACTTTTGATTAAAAATAAAAATTGGTATTAGTTCAAAACAAAAGTTTAAAATATTGATTAAAAACAAAAATATATGACTATTTTTATTAAAAACAATTTGCATGTTACTATATTTGTTAGTCCTAAAAATTTGGGAATAAAATCGCAAAAACTCTATTTTACGGTAACATTTTTTTTCAATTTACCGTTCAAAATGAGAAGCAACATTGCTCGACATACTTGGCAGGGTGGTGGTTGGCAGGCTTTACAAAACCATGGGGGATGAGCAGATTCTTCAATCAAAACAATCATTCATCAAAAAACATCAAGAAATCACCTATCATCAAGTGACATTACATAGAATTGACTTCAAATTCGATACAAAACTTTATACAACTACAATTTTTATGGAGTTACCAATGTCTCAAGAGGGTACCTCGGTCAATCTGTCATAAATTCTATAGTGAAGCACAGGGAGGACAGAGTTCGGAGCACGATCAAACTCGTGAGATGCTTTAGATTCACATAACTATGCACCCGAGTTTCTTATTTCTTTTCCATGTAACTAATTGCCCAACTCTACCATCAGATTGCACATATAACTGAATAAATGCATAATGAACCGAAGAATTTCTGGAGGAAATCATAGTCCTTCTTCACCTCCGCTACTATCCCCAAACATTTCAGCCATTTTCGTCGCCAGCTTTGCAGCCATTTCCCTCCTCTGGAAATCAGGCATCAATCTCAAGTTGCTGCGCATATTTCCAATTTCACCCATTAGCAGTTCCAATCCCTTGAAATCATAAATCTTACCTTCATCAGTCTCTGAACTCTCGTCACCTTCAAGGGCGGGTGCTGCTTCTGTGTCGAACTCTTCAGGCAACTGGGAACTTGAAGTTGAAGGTTGATGCTCTCCTCTTAGTAAACTGACTCCACTTTCTCGATCTAAAGATTCAAGATCAAGTTCAGATGGTATCCCAGTTCCTGAGGTTGAAACAGGGCCATCTGCAGATATCCATTCTCCATCCACATTATCCCATGGTTCAGCAGAACCTGAAGATAAGATTTCGTATTCGGGTTCAAAATCGGATTCTTCTTCTGACAACTCTGAGAAAAAGTTAGAAGAGCTATCAGTGGTTTTATAGAACTTAATAATAGTACTATAAGTAAGAAGGTGGCAATTCAAACCTGCTTGATCGAGTAGTGAAGGTTCGTGTATCTTATCACCAGATTTCAGTAGCATTCCAGGCCACATATGAGTAGAGAGAGCGCCAATGAGTCTCTCAACACCCTGAGAATCACCATCTATGGACAGACCTGCAATGAGAAGTTACTTTAAAACTACTTAAACATCTCCACAAATGAATAAATGCCATAGAGGTTCTCCTTTCAGAAAGATGACTTATGATAAATTTCATGAACATGAACACCGCAGTGATACATGAACATCTAAAGAAGTCGATCATTCGAAGCATGTTACCACCAACTTTGAACAAAGATATTTTAGTCCCTTACATTTGTCAAAACCAGCACTGGATGCACAAGCTTCAATGTATTCAATGTTGCGCTTAAGACACCATTCTAAGCATGAGCTCTTAATTTCGCATAATGGTTCTCCATCTCCCAATAAACTACTTCCTTCAGTTTCAGATATTCCATATTCTGAGAAGTTCGGATTAGCAGAGGAATCTCCAAGCTTCAGCAGGCGTCTCTTGTACTCAATATGAACAGAATGTCCCGGGAGGAGATCCACTTTGTTACCGATGCATAGCAGTATATCAAACTTCTGAATGTCATTGTGAGACATCCAATCTTTAAGAGCATCAAAAGACAGGGGCTGCATGATGCATTGTGAAAAAAGATATCAAATGACACATACATCGAAAATTTATTTTCTTAACTACATACCTTTCAAAAGAGGACAGAAGGAGTGAGGCTTACATCACTGACGTCAAAAACCATCACCAGGGCAGCTATATGGTCGATAATTGGTGAACCCGTGATAGATAGCACATCTTGAAGATGCGCCATCCATACTGAAACATCTGCTGTGTAATATTTTGTGTTTATTGTCCACCTTATTAACAAATCACATTCAGATTGTCAATTGGGTAGCGATGATCTCCAAAAGAGAAAAAAAATGGTATTGGAATATGTGTCATCTCTAGAAAATTACCCATAGGCAAGTGGTTCAGATGATGGATCTGATGTATCATCGAAATCCATGGGTATCAGTCCTACGGACAAAATTATGCAAATTTAGCGATAACCTGATAATGTTGAATGAAGAAACCAATTGATGCATTAATCAGTGAATCAATCACTGTCAAAAACTATATTAATACTCAAATGACATAAGTTTTTTTGCTGAACCCATATGGCATTGCAATGCTGACCTCAGCGTGGCATTAAATTTTTTGTATATTTAAATAATCTATCTGAAAGCAATACTGATCAGAGAATAATGGTTTTTACATGCAGCCTCACCTAAATCCTGTACATGAGAAATCATCACAAACAGTGAATGTCGAAGTAGAAAAAGGACTCGGGTCAAGGAAAATTTAACATCCTAGCAAAAGATTGAGCGCTCAATCCAATTTCTCATACTTCCCAGTCACCAGCTAAAGAAAAACAGACATACAGAAGCTTTAGCCTCCTGTTCCTTGTTTTCTTAGATGCTTGATCCTTTATTTTTTGTTTAAGAAAAGGGCACCTAAGTCATTAGTGCATGATAAGAAAGATGAAAGGATCGAGAATTCCGAACTAAAGGCATGCTTTGCAAAACTGTTTCTCCATAAAATATGCAAAAGAAACTGTTTAATTGTTGAATAAGGATATCGAAAATAAATATCCAAAATATAAAAGGTGAGAAAAAAACTAAAACATTAACCAGAACATTTCCAAAATGCCTTTCACCGAAGAAGAGTTGATTGGGTTCTAACAGCTTTTTAAAGAGCGTCTGTCATCGTCGTCTTGTTGTTACCAATGTCCCTAATAATAAAAATATGATTCCATAAGATCCTAGCTAGAGTCACGTGAGAGATACCCCGGATTTCTTGTGAGTAGCAACTCGAAAGTAACATAAAATTGTTGAATTAGCTTGTACAAAAAGTTCAAGCTCATGGAATACAATTCAATTAATAGTTGCCCCTATAAGGCGTGCACGTGCAAGTTGGTTCGGCATTAGGTAACAATGCCACCCAAAACCAACTTAATAAACATTACGAGGTTTTGTGCTCTATGGTCTTAAGTCTTAACCTCCGATCTCTTGGCTATGACACCAAGTTGTACAATTTGTCAAAAAAGATCAGCTCATACGAGGCAGCAAAATCAATAATTTTGTATTTAACATAAAAACCTACTTCAAACACACTAACAATTTCAAAAATGAGGGGGTCGACTTAGAATTTTTTAAAGAGCTGGGCAGTGAAATTCGGCTTTTTCAAAGCAAGACACAAGATTTATAAAATTTGATGGTCGAAGATTGCCATTGCCACCCCTTTCAGGGCAAAATCAAAACTTAGTTCATATTTTACTTGCTGACGATTCCAAATCAAATGGAAACCATTTGACCAGTTTTTCAACACATGGTGCACCCATCATCCACCAAATTTACAATATCTTGAAATCCTAAGCCCAAATTCCACCTCAGTAACAAAACCTTCCATCCCTGCGTAACTTATTAATTTCTCATACATAATAATAAACTTTAATCCGTCCTCCATGACCATTTTCAACTACTTATTTCAGCTTAAGTTTATCAGAAAATTATATCTCATGCTCACCAAATACTATTGTAGCAATTCACATAATTCAGATACCCTCTAGCTCGAAAATCAAATTTCACAAATCAAAGACTCAACATACCTCTCTTCAGTGTACAAATCAATTAAATACATACTTTTGAACGCGTAACTTTCAGTTAATTAAAGAAAGACCGATCCAGTTAGAGTAAATGAGTCTTACGCGAAATCAGGGTCCGTTTACCAACGTTAGGGGATCCGACAAAAAGGATTCCGGGTCTCTTCTCCAACGTTTCACGATCCATTTTTTGCTAACCTGATTCAACTTCTGGTTTTCTTAGTTTGGTTGAAGGGCTTTAGGAAAAGGGAAACGACAGAATCGTCATTGGACTTGTGATAGAGTCGCCTAAGCTTCTACGTGTTCTAAATATTCGTATATAATCGTTAACTACAAAGAAAAAAATTTACCCAATTGCATTTTTATGTATAAATAAAGAGGAATAAATCATTTTTTTTATTTTTGAAGTTTCTAAAACAATATAGAGGTGGAGATGGAACCAATTACTTCCGAATTTTAGTTTTGAAATTCACTCAATATGGTTGTTGTCGCGGTTGTCACCCGATCTCAACTTTAGGATGGTCTCCGTTTCAAGACTCGTGTATCTAAGGAAGGACCTAGAGGGGCACCCCCAAAAAAAAAGTTTTTTTAATGAAAAAATTATTTTTTAAAAATTTTTTTACCTTATTTTGTCATAAATAATTTTTTTACACCCCAAAATTTGTTTATCCATTAAGTATTATCAAAAAAACATTTCATCACTCTCCAAAAGTTTTTTTCTGATTCCGTCCCTGCCTGTATCACAAAAAATTCCTCCCCAACGATAAAAAAAAACATCCACTTGATTAATACCATAAAATACCATCATCTTATATTTTACTTTGAAAAGAGACCTTCCTTACAAATTTTAGTTTTTTAATATAAATTGGAAATCTTGGCTCTGCAATGTCTTCGTATGATCAAGATCAACCAAAAGTAACATACATAACAGAAAAGCAGAGATAAGCTAAGTGATGTGTTACCTCATGGACTGATTATTTTTCCTTTACAGAAATTTGTGGAGTCTTTTGGCTTCCCTAAAGTCTAATATTTTGAAGTTGGTAAAGAACCGTCCCTTGTTTCAGTCAGAATGAGTCCCCGGGAAACTACCTGCCACATCAGGAAAATGGGAATCCTCCCTGGCACATATCGTCAATATCTGAACTAAAACCCGGCTTACTTTCCATACGCGAAGATCACAAAGTGACAAAATACTTCATCAGCAGTGGTTTCGACTTTGTTCGTTCAAATTCTATCACCGATATGATTGCAATCGAGGCTGTGCCAATTGAGCAAACCAACCCTTCTTGTGTCCGAAGAGACTCGAAGAATTTGATCAGAAACTCAACTCAGCTTCAACTGATATTGAAACTGCTGAAGCCCAAGTCGGGATCGATGTGCTAACTGCTTTACATTCCACTCTCTCCGAATAGCACATAGATTCTTAATTTTTCAAGATTCAATTACTAGTCAAAACTATCTCGCCTGCAAATCCAGGCTATGGGTGAAATTTAAGTTGTCGTTAAACAGATTATATTGATCTTGCTTATCTGCAATTCTAGCAGGCTATATTGAGAAATAACTTGACAGCTACAACGTACTTCCACAAGTCTATCTTCTCTGAGGTATGCTTCACTTAGTTCTGTTGGAAAAAAATGTGAAATAAATTATTGCTCGATCGATCGAGAGGGCCAGAAAAATTTGTTTTCGTGAACAGTAGCTCGATCAATCGAGCTCCTTGCTCGATCGATCGAGCATTGTATCTGTTTTGTGAATGGTATGTCCATTCACGTTTAGGTTGCCTCCAAATGATGTCCTTTTGGACATACTTCTTGACATACTATAAATATAACATCCCTCACTTGAATTGAATATGTAATTTCGAAAATTCACATCATATTTGAAGATCAAAATTTGAGTAATTGTGTGAGTCTTCATCATTGTTATGGTTGAGCGTTTTTAGACCTTTGTGGTTTAAAGGATTTGTGATTTGGAGTGCTCCTATCACAAATCATAGTTGTTGTATCTTGGGAGACAAATTGTCAAAGTAAACTGTTAGCACCGTAGCAGGGCAATATTGTCTTAAGGACAGATATTATAAATCTCGCATCGACAATTTTAATACAAAGCCATTTGTTGTTTTTGCTTGCTACTTTCCTAAGATACACACCAATAAATTCTGTACAACAATCTTAAGACAATAATGGCAACAAATGGCTTCGTCGAGTGCAACAACGACTCTCGTTCATCATGGTGAAAGGCCTGAAAAGTTCAATGAGAACGATCTCAAGCGATGGCAACAAAGATGTTGTTTTACTTGACAACCTGGGGTTGACAATGTTCCTCAATGAGGATGCTCCTACTATTATGGAGATGAAACCGACAACCAAAAGAGGGTTGTGGTTGATGCGTGGAATCAAAGCGATTTCTTGTGCAATAATCATATTGTTGTGACTTTTTTGCTATGAAGCCGAGGCCAATGAGATGTTTAAACACTTCAAGAATGAGATTGCAATAAAATTTAGCAAATGAGTTTTGCTATGAGAAATTGTGAGTAGATTATACTTATGTTGTCTAAGAATTTGATGCTTAAGCTTGAATTTGCAAGACTATAAAATCTTGAATTCGAGTTTCTAAGCTTTGTACGCTTAAAACACAAGTGATAAATCGAATCCACAAATTTTGACTAGGCGTTGTAATATCTCAAATTGGTTCATTTTGAATTTCTAAGCTAGTACGCTTATAACATTAATTTGCAAGATTTAAAATCTTGAATTCAAGTTTTCTACGTTAGTGGGCTTAAATTGCAAATTGTGAACCGAGTTGAGAATATTATCCAAGTTCCAACTTTTGTAAGCAAGTACGCTTAAATACGAAATCTTCAAGAAATAAAATCTTGAATTTGGATTTGTAAGACGATAACGCTTAGAACTTGAAACATAATAGTTTGAACGTCAGTGCAATTCGTGCCTTATCCCGGAGTTGTGGGGGGTTGCAATTCTATGAGTCAATTGGCAATGATGAAAAACCTTGATATTGAAGGAAAAAAGAGTTTCCTACAATATTTGAAATATGGGGGTGCTTCGTAAACTAGGAATATGAATGCTAAAGTAAAGTCATAACAACGCCAAATAAAAGACATGAAGATTTTGACAAATCATGTTGTCAAATAGATTAACGCGTGTGACAAATGTGTACACACCTAAGCTTATGTATGTTTGTGTATTGATGATATGCTCATTGGAGAAGCAATTTAGAAATCATCAAGTAACAAAGGAAAAATGTTGACGAGACATTTTTTAAAAATGTGCATAAAGAACAATGCTTGGAATTAAGTTTCCAAGACTATGAAGAATGAAATCTCAAGGATTAATTCGAGTTTTTAAATTTTAAGCTTTCCACTTAAAATTTCAAGTTTGCAAGAAACGGAATCTTGAACTTATAATTTTTTAATGATCTATGCGCTTAAATATGAATTGTGAATTAAAGTTGAGTATTTCATTGGTCTCGAATTTTGTAAGAAGTAACATGTTAACAAAGCTTAAAATTTGATGATGGAATACCTAAAAGGATAAAATGATGCAAAAGAGGTAATGTGATTACCAAAACTGAAGAGATAGTGTTGTGGAAAAATCTCTATGCAAATCTTCGGCCTGATTGGCTTTATAAGTTGTTAGAGAAAAATCTTGTGCATGCAACTAAAATGTGTTGCGATAATGCTATATGATAAAATGATCTCTAGTAGCATAATCGTGAGTGATTATGTGAAACCGCGGATCCGCATATGAAATGGTTAACCGAGAGATAATGTGGAAGTTTATCGAGGGGAATGGGATTAAAAACCTCATATTACCTATGTGACTGGAGATCCGAAGATCTAGATTCAAAAGGGACAACCAAACTACGAGATTGTATAAACACCTTGGAGAATTAATCTCCAACTCATTCCTATGATAAGTGGTGTATTGTGATTCTCGAAATAACTAAATGAACTATGACTTGATTTTGGTATTATGGAATAATTACGTATTGTAAATACACTCGATATGGAAGTAAACCGGGTATGGATTGGCTAGTATTAATCAATGAGAACTTGAGAAATAGATGAATCAAATCTTGAAAATTATGAAGTGTGTTGGAAAGAAGGGATGTGAATTAATTCTATATAATCACATGAATTAAAGCCTAATCATATCCTTGATATAACATGTTGCTAAACACTTGAATTTTAATCCTAATTGACTAGCATTAGTGTATTAAAGTTGATGGCAATGGATTTGACTTGAAAACACCTTTATATCCACTCAAATCTGCACTCTCACACACCACCACACCACTTTCACCTAAAAATCTCTACACTCCATCTTCCTCCTCCCTTCTTGCTAGATGGGATTTTGAACTTCCTTCCCCAAGGAATTGATTTGAAGAAGTGTAGAGGTATGAGATCATATGTTCAGTGTTGGTTGTATGCTTGCTTAGCACTTTTCCTTCCCCACTTTTAAATTTGAACTTAGATGGAAGCTCTTGTTAGAAAATGAAGATGGATGTTGAGAAATGAAGTATTATATGATGTATTGGTGCATTGTAGTTGAAATACTTGAGTTATACATGTATATGAGCATGGTTTGGTAAGATGTGCAAGAAAATAGGTATTTCCTCGGAAGAACAGAGCTCGCGATCGATCGAGCAAAACTCCTCGATCAATCGCGAGCAGCAAAGATTATGTACGCGAAGAAAACATTTCCTCGATCGATTGAGCGTAACTCCCGATCGATCGAGGAGACTTCTCGATCGATCGGAGAGTCTTCTCGATCGATCGAGGAAGGCATAAATTTTGTGCCTAGTTTGATCACCTCGCGATCGATCGAGCACTAGGGCTGATCGATCGCGAGGCATTGTATGGTGGAATTGTTGGATTGTGTTTAAATTGATAAGATTTTTGGTATTGGACAATTATTTGGATTCTAATATGTTATTGTTGGATTGTGTAGAGCCTTCCCAAGCACAGGGACAACGAAGGGGATAATCTCATTGTCTCATAGTTTTGTGAAGACGACAAACAGGTACGTAGAATGACGTACGAGCAATGGGTGGTGCAATTATGCTATTGTAGTCATGCAATGTCCATTGATATGTGTTGAGTACGTTGGATGTTCGTGTGGTTGTTATATTCGAGCGAGGAATAGGGTACTTGCCGCTGTCATATGAAGCGATGGAAATATGATACTTACCGCTGTCATGTCGAAGCGATGATCATGTCGCTGTCATGTCGAAGCGAGGGGTATTGTATATAATGCCGCTATATGTCGAAGCGATGGGTACTAAATTACCGCTGTTATAACAAGACCGGAATAATTGTGTGAGATGTATGGATTAGATATGTACCGTTACATATGAATGAATTATAAAGTTGAATACTTATATTGTGAGCTGATGATTATGTACATGACTTATGGAATATGAATGACTTGACTAGAATATGTTGATGCATCATTTCAGGGAGTATACATGATAAATGTCTTATGCAATTATTCATATTATTGCTCTTGAGTTTTGTTAATGAAAGATATATTTGCTCATGGACGGTGGGTTATTCCTGTAGGAACTTTTGGCAAGGAAGACTTGAGGACAATGATAGAGTCTGATGGGCAATTAGAGGGTAAAGACTGCATCAATATAGAAGAGCGATGATAGTATGACTAGACCCTTTTGAAACTAGTAGGATGAACTACTAGATTATCATGTTCTTGTATTGACGATTAATCATTTTGAATATGAATTTTGTAAACACATCTAATGCAAGTGTTCTGTTATAGAATCCTCATTTCTTCTTGTTAATTTGAGTACACTTATGTCCAAATGCATACTTAAGGTATTTGAGGCCTTACATGTATCATGCAAAAAGGGTACGAGGATAGGCAAAATGCATTTAATGATTCCTAAGACATATAAGAAAATGTTGGAGTATAGCGGGATACTGTTCTAGGAGATCACCTATGTGAAGACCCTAAAAATTTGCATTTGCCTCAAATCATGTTAGCCATTCAATGGACCTTGTCATTAGTCATTCAATGACATTTAAGTGCCCAACCCAAGTCTTGCCACCATTCAAATCCATTCAACCCCCATTCAATCTCATTTAATGACATTTAGTACCTTGCTCAAATTGTGTCATTAAAGGACATAAGTTTTGGTATTGGTCAAATAATTCTCCTACATTAAACACTCAAAATAATTTATTCATTTTGTCTCATTTAATTGACTCATTCAAGTGACATGCCCAAATCTTGGTATCCATTTAATTGCATGATCAAATCATGACATTACCATTCAATTATCTTATTCAATCATATGACCAAAGTTTAGGGATCCAAATTAAAATCTTCCTACATTGAATCACCTTACTCCTAATTGTATTCACACTTAATTGCCACACCATTAGCATCCAATTATCATAATATCATGCATTCATGACTTGCTTGACTTGACTCAATTAGGGGATTTCTCTGACCAAGGTTAATGGATGATTATCCAACTCTACTACTATAAGAAAATAAAACTATATTCCACCTACTAGCTCTTTTCGAAAATATCACACTACACACACACACAAAATATTTTGAAACTTGCAATGAAGAGATGAGGAGATTTTCACCATTTTCTCAACCCGAATCTCGTCTCAACTTGCTTCGAATCTTCAACGCGGGTAAGTGGGTTTTTGCTATGAATATCATTTCGTTTTGAAACTCCATATATGTGTTAAAATTTCAGTTGAACACGAAAATGTATTTTAAAGATCATATTATGAAAGTTTATGAGAAATGCGCATCGAAAGTCGATGGCTCTGCGGAGGAAAGTGATACGTGGTGTATGAGTCACCACTTGATTCGGCGCGGCAAAAGTGATACGTGACGTGGGCGTGCCACATGCATCGGAGTCTCCTCTTGATCCTTAAGAACAATGTGCTATGCCACGGGAGCCACCTCTTAAGTCCCAAGAAGGAGATTATGTGATTATGTGTTTATGTGATGAGGCTCTAGTGTGAGCAATTATGAGTATGTGAATCGATCTACTATGTGTTTGATAAAGATTTATTTGAAAAGTTTTATATGTATGTTTTATCATGTTCAACTAGCCCCTGCTTGCTGTGTATTTTCCCAAATACTCACCCCTTACCACCCCTCCACAGTTAAGGACGGAGAATAGGTTTAAGACGAAGAACAAGACCAATTTTGGGATGGTGATCTACCGAGGAGATTTCAAGATTTTATTACGTTACGCTTCGCAAAACTCTGTTTAGATCTAAGGTGTTTTATGAACAACTTATTCAAGTTGATTTCCCGTTGTAAAGACGATTATTATTTTTAATGGAATAAATAGACTGAATGTTATCATAGATCTGTACACGAGGCTTGTTGATTTTGAAAAAAAAAATTGGGAATCAACGCCAGTGTCATGCGCTCCGGTCTCGGGGCGTGGCATACCTACGTGAGTGCGAAGTGTGGCCCCTTCAAAGATGAAAAGCACTTATGAAACCAAGCGTGGTCCAAGGTCGGAATGGACACAACCGTAAGAACTAATACGAATGTTGGAATTATTATGGTGTGGGTTCAATTGTC
Organism: Haberlea rhodopensis; assembly: GCA_907163345.1. Lineage (NCBI taxonomy): Eukaryota > Viridiplantae > Streptophyta > Magnoliopsida > Lamiales > Gesneriaceae > Haberlea > Haberlea rhodopensis. The sequence goes on along the minus strand of CAJQUN010002409.1, from coordinate 12,877 downwards.
TTGGTTACACCAACGACTAAATAGTTCAAGACTATAAGTTCACTATTAAGTCAAGTAAAAATCCGATTGAATACTACTACGGAAGATTCAAAGCCTCAAGTATCTCTTCAGATGCCATAATAGTTCGTTAAGTGCTCAATTGCATACATGCTTTAATTTAATTCATGTGGGGATGTTTGGAAAAATGTGAAATAAATTATTGCTCGGTCGATCGAGCACTATGCTCGATCGATCGAGCGGGCCAGAAAAATTGTTGCCTTCGTGAATAGTAGCTCGATCGATCGAGCACTGTATCTGTTTTGTGAAATGGTATGTCCATTCACATTTTGGGTGTGATTTTTGGCGATAGGGTGCCTCCAAATGGTGTCCTTTTGGGCATACTTCTTGACATACTATAAATATAACATCCATCACTTGAAATGGATATGGAATTTCGAAATTCACATCATATTTGAAAATGGATATGGAATTTCGAAATTCACATCGTATTTGAATATCAAAATTTGAGTAATTTTGTGAGTCTTCATCATTGTTATGGTTGAGCGTTTTTAGACATTTGTGGTTTAAATGATTTGTGATTTGGAGTACTCCTATCACAAATCATATTCGTTATATCTTAGGGAGACAAATTGTCAAAGTAAACCGTTAGCATCGTAGCGGGGCAATATTGTCTTAAAGGGCGAGATTTTAAATCTCGCCTCGACAATTCTAATACAAAGTCATTTATTGTTTTTACTTGCTACTTTCCTAAAATACACACCAATAAATTTCGTACAACAAGTTCTCTTTTGCTAATCCTCACTCAAACCGACGTTTCTAAACATTTTCTATACAGAATCATTTATAATTGAATACCCTTTTGTGGTCGTCATTCGTCATTGATGTGCAGCCGCAATTTTTCGTTGATCATCTTAGTTTTTGTCCAAAACTTTTATCCATAGGAATCGCATATTTTTTTCTGTAATAGAAAGAGGCACTGTAAGTTTTACTTTGAAATCCTGCAAAATGAAGGGAAAAACCACGAAATCTTATCCAGTATAAATTTTTTCACTATAAACGTTGATTTGTTACAAGGACTCTAACACAATATCTGAACAAAATTTAAACAAAAACACAAAAATTAAAGATCGAAGACAATATATTATGATTTTATCGGAGTTTTTTCTTGCCCACAAAATACAACCTCCTGCAATGGTCACCACATGCTTGTATTATAGGTTGAATCTGGAAGTTAATGCGCGTCAAATCCGGGACACGTTTTCCTCTGATCGTGGCGTTATTGGCTCAATACGTATCCGAGAAATCCGCGCGTCTCAACGCACATTCGTCTGCACCTCTTAATTGTCAGTTATATCCGGGTTTTTCGTTACAGTTTGACTAATAAGTCGAGTAGGTATTGATTGACAATGCTCGTGTAACCTGTGCTCGAGACTCTTTGTTCGGGGTATTTCTTGCTCGACACTTGTCTGAGATTTTACCCGAAGAGATCGATTCATCCTATAACATCACCTTCAATTTCCGAAACAATATGAGGTTGATAAAATGAGGATGACCTCAAATTAATTACTACTATAATACATTAATTGACCCAGAAAAATTAGGGAAGCTGACCCATCATAATTGGTGGGTGTTCTTATATATAATTAATGTAACGTCATAAATTTTGCTTCAAATGAAAGAACTATGAACAGTTAATTAGTTGGTATTGGGTAGTGCCATGTGAGAATAACTACCATTTGTTTGATTTTTATTATATAGAGTATATGCGGGGCATTATATTAATTATTATTTTTAATTGGGGGATGGGTAAAAATATTTTTACACACGATATACGATATCTTGCGCCTCTTGATATAGTTCATTACTTTATTGACCTAGAAATCAATGACAAAACCCTCGCCACAACAAAAAAATTAGCCTACTCTCACCTCCAAATGTTATTTGAAAATAAATTAATTAATGAATAGCACGAAAATATCTTAATAATTTATATTTAATATAGTTTTTGAAAAGTTCGACTAATTCATTTAGGTTGGTTTAATTTCTACTACTTAGTGTCCTGTATAATTGGGTCCACTCATTTTCATATAAGAACATTACGACCTGCCCGTGGGCAACGGCAGCGGAGACAACGACTTTGGAAGCTACGCTCTTTTGTCCACAAGTTGGTCCCACTCTTGCATGATTCTGTTGTTTGGTAGGCCGTACCTTCCTCGCCACTACTTGGACGGTGTGGTTTAGGGGTGCTTATCGGACCGGGTCGATCCGGACTCGGTCCGAAATCGGAACCGGACTAATCAGTCCCGAACTGGTTTGATACCGGATCGGATCGATTCTACCATTCCGGATCCGGTATCTTACCGGTTCCGGACCAAACGGATCCGGTTCCGGATTGAACCGAACCGGATACATTTTTTAAAAAAAAAAAAAAAAAAATTCGATAAATCCTTTCCTTTTTTTTCCTTTTTAAAAAAAAAAAAAAGAAAAAGAAAAATCTGGTTCCGGGTTGGAACCGGTCCAACCCGGAACCGGTGGAACCGGAACCAGATCCGATCCGGTTCCTTACCTGATCGGACCGGTTCCGCCCATAACGGGCTCGAAATCGGCCGGTTTCGGTCCGGACCGGACCGGTTTGATCCGATAACCACCCCTAGTGTGGTTTGAGGAAACTTGAATTGACTCAATACACTTACATATTCTTATGATCAAGGTTGTGAGTTGTTATGGTGGTTCTTGTTAACGTATCAATTATTCATCCGATACTGTATTTGTATTAGCCTATGTCATGCTAAGTGTTTATCTTTACCTTTGGTATCGGTTGTATTGTCGTGTTCTGAATGTTTGTTGGCTGGATTTCATTGTATCAGTTTGTTTTATTAATATAATATATGTCTTCTTTTAAAAAAATAGTAGGGTCCAATGATATTTTTATGGTGCAAATTGTAAAGGGGAGTTCTTATATGCTTCAGGTCATACCATACATCAACATATATATATATATATATATATATATATATGTGTGTGTATTGATATTTGTATGTTCAGGTTCACACAATAATTTCTCAATTGGCAAATGATGCCCAAATAAATAAAAAAGTTGTATATTTTCACGAATATGGATAATCACATAAATATTTCTTGTATAATACATATATATAATTATTATAATTTATGTTATATAGATAGTTTGATTATTATTTTTTTGCAATTGATAGTTTGAATATTTTTAAAAAACAATAAAATTATAAACTCGAAAGGATATTTGTATAAATCTTTTTTTTAAAAAAAAAAAGCGAAAAAAATTCGTGGCTTAGTAGTGCATTTTGGTGTATAGGCTTATTTTGTTTCTCAACATTTGGCCTCTTTCTAATTTTAATCAATTTATTAAGGTCGATCGTTCTATTTATAACTTTAAAAATTGAGTTGACTTTCCTTGAAATTTTAAAAATATTACTATATAATGTCATATGACATATTGACTTTCTCGGGTAAAATTCCCTCAAAAACCAAACAGTCATATACCGAAAAGGTAGCACCGAACAGGGTGGTACCGAACAGCTGTTAAACCATCATCAGGTTTTCAGGTCAAATATTAGCGAAAGACCCGGAGATAACCAACAAATTAACCGTCGGGGATAAAGGTGCGTTGATGGAGGTGCGGATTTTTCGAGCATATTAACCCCATTATCGCCATGATCAAAGGACGCATATTCCTTAACTTTTCCGCCAAGTAAACATCGAAACTGAGCCTATAAAATACTAGCTGGAAATCTCATTTGAGGGGTTGGACTTTTGAGGTAAAAAAGATTCAGAAGAGAGCACATTTATTTCTGTTCGGTCATTTTCGTAATTTTTGAGATATTTTCATGTAGTCATTCTGTGATCGTATATTGTGTCAAAAAGTCCTGTAATAAATCAAGAATGTGATAGTATAAATTATACTGTACTAGGTCCCGTGGTTTTTCTCTCAATTCGAGGGCTTTCCACGTAAAAAATTTGGTGTTTCCTTTATTTTTCATAAACACTTAATTCTACCATAAATCAAGAAATAACGGATCACATCACAATATTTTGTAAAATGAGGATTACATTTTTGTTATTAATTTGTTTGTTTGATGAATTCACGAGCCATATCTTTACTTTTTACTAAAAAAAATTTATAGAAAATTAAGTAGACTTGGGTTTTTTTTCTTCTTGTGGAGCAACTATTACAACTACATGAATGTGAATGATGGAGATTCGAACACGATATCTCCGGATCGTAATTGCGACCGATATCTTTCTTTTGCACTTTGTTTTTCTTTTATCTTTTTTTACTATCAAATAATTTTGCAAATTTCAGTCAAACTCCCTAAATTATAATGTACACGTGTCCATAAATTTAAAATTTACTTCTTTAACCAACAATGTTTTTGAAAAAGTTGATAAATATGTATCTCCCCGATGTCCATTGATGCATATATCTTTAACCAAATAACCGGGTTTTTTTATTAAAATAATCGGAAAAAAAAATAATTCAACAAAATATCCGAATTTTAAAATCGTTTTTAAAATGACCCAAACGCCATCTCAGATGGCGCCTTCAGGTAAAGGCGCCATATGAGATGGCGGCTTCCTTATTTGATAAAAAAAATAATTGAAGGCGCCATCTTTGATGGCGCCTTCAGATAAAAAATTAATTTTTTTTTATGAAGGCGCCGGGTATAAATGGATGGCCGAGCCCTTCATTTTCATACCGAAGCGAAAATCACATATCATCATAGTTTCTTATCTTATTTTATCGTTAAAATTGTTCAATCTCCAATCTCAATTAACCACTATCGAAGTATTTTTCAGGTAAAAATCTTGTTATATTATTGATTTTATCATATTGATTTTATAAATTTATTAATTATTTGTAATATTTTATAAATTTTTCAGAGATGTCGATTCAAATATTATTATATTGTGGAGGTAATATATTACAGGATTTGGATACCATTAGATATGATCGTGGTCAAATAAGAGTTACCACAATATCTCGCACAATTAATTATGCAGTTGTTGACCGAAATATATAATATCACGGGCATCGATGGCAACCAGTTTCTCTGAAAATACATGTAAGACATATGTTTAGAGATTTTGCCGGGGTACGACAGACAATTTTGCCAATCGATAATGATTATAATTTAGCATGGCTATTGGATTCAGAACAAGGTCTTAGTTGCTTGGAACTTTACATAGAAACGGAACAAAGAAACTATGATTATTCCAGAAAATGTAGATTGTTTGCCTGTAGTTGCAGAAGGACCGACTGTCTCCGGTAGACACCACGATGACGATCCAATAGATGCTGATGTTATTGCTCCTGAGCCACTAGCAGACAATTTCGCTGAATTGAGAATGATATTCAGTCAGAACCAGATGATATTCCGTCCGAGGATGATGCCTGATGACGATGAGGTTGACATTTGTGTCATGTCAGAAACAATTGGCAGATGAAGATGAAGGGATCCCAATCACCCAGGAAGTGTCAGTTAATGTACCGGAGACAACCACGACAACTAGTCATGTCCTTTATCCAACAATTCCATTCTTCTCAATGACACATCCTGAAGTATTTGCAGACTCAGTAGACATTCCAACATGGTAAAGGGGGGGAGTTATTACGATTACTCCAAAGGGGATATGCATGTAGATATGGTCTTCAAAAATAAAGCACATCTGCAGGCAGCTGTAAAGGATTACTCTGTACGTGTTGCAAAACGAGAGTATCCGCGTTGTGAAAAGTACAAAAACATTGTGGAAAGTTGTGTGCAAACACAGTACAGAAGATGCACCTTGTAGATGGTACCTTGCGCGCCTCGTTGAAGAAGAAAGTTGGATTATTCAAAATAAACAAATATGGAGGTTCTCACACATGCCTTTTGAGTGAGCTGTCTATCGATCATGCAAATTTGGACAAAAACATGATTGCTAGCTTGTTAGTGGGAATTGTTCGGCGTGATCCAGCTTTCGAGATAAAGTATGTAATTCAAACAGTCAAAGACAAATATGGATTTGAGATCTCTTATGCAAAAGGATGGTTTAGTTTGCGACGTGCTGTTGAGAATGTGTATGGAACATGGGAGAGCTCCGTTCAGAAACTGCCTTACTATACGGGAGCTTTGCAAAAATGGAATCCCGGCACCGTCATTGAGTGGGTTCACCTTGACAATGCCAGACCAAGAGAAAAGACATTGAATTACGTCTTCTGGGTCTTCCGACCATGTGTAGAAGGATTTCAACATTGCCGCCGGGTAATAAGCGTGGACGGAACACATCTGTATACGAAATATCAACATAAGATGTTGATTGCCGTGGCAATGGACGCTAATAATCAAGTGTTACCTTTGGCATTTGCATTGTTGAGGAAGAAAAGTTTCTGTCATGGAGATGGTTTTTGGAGATGATAAGCCAGCATATTGTGAGAAGATCTGAGGGTGGTGCTGTTTGATTTCTGACCGTCATCCGGGCCTCATTGCAGCAGCCGGATTGTATTCCTGACTTCAAATCACCGCGTGGAGTACATCGATTTGGTTTGAGACATGTTTGCTCAACTTTAATAGTCGCTTCAAATCCGTTCATTTGAAAGACTTATGTTGGAGAGCGGGATCAGAAAATCAACTCAGAAAATTTGATCGCACAATGGAAGAGATAAAACTTATAGAGCCAAGGGCTTTTGATTACTTGAGTCGTATCGATAAGTGTCAATGGTCTCTTGCTCATGACGGAGGCTGGCGTTGTGGTATCATGACCACAAATATGTCAGAATGCATAAATGGAGTTTTGAAAGGTGCTCGTCGGCTTCCAATCACCGCCATTGTGCAATTAACTTTTGATCGTTGTGTACTATATTTTTACGAACGGATTAAGAAGATGGAGCGAATGATTGAAAATAATCAAGAATGGCCAGATTCTGTGTTGGAAAGATATGGTCGTGCCGACTATCATTCCATCCATCATGATGTCCAGATGTTCGATCGTAGACAGCTTACAACTTCTGTTATCACAAGAGTACGACCAGGACGTGGGGGTAACACCCATGTTGTGCATCTAAAATCAGGAGAATGTTCTTGTGGAAAATGGAAAGAGTTCGGAATACCTTGCTCACATGTGATCCAAGTTTGTCGAAAGTATGGCCTAAATGCTAAAACGTTTGTCAAGGCATATTACAATATGAATGAATATGTGGAGCACATATCAAGGGCGCTTCGAACCAAATATGGGGGAGGAGTATTGGGACACCCCAATCTTTTGAGTTGTACCATACTCTCACTCTGCGAAAACCAAAAGAGTGGTCGAGATCGAACACACGCGCATTCAGAATGAGATGGACTGGCCAGAAGCCCGTGCAGACGACAAATGGCTTCATCTTCTCGAAATCAATAATAGTTTTATGAGTAATTTATTGTAAGTTTATTTTGTAAATGATTTTACGTTATTGTGAAAATTGGTTGTTTGTCTATCACACTATTTTAGCTATATGTTTAATTGCTCACAAAACAACATTGTTCAATATTTCAAAAAAATATCAAATATCAAATATTTACAAGAGAAAGACAACAAATATCATCCACGACCACGACCACGACCACGAGGCCTCGTTTGTGAATGACCTCCGGTACCACAAGGAGGAGGAATGATCTCTCTTCGAACTCTCTGCCTCCTATCCGCTTGGTCATTCCTCTGTTGTGCCACAGGTACATCAGTAGGTGGTCGATATGGTGTGAACTGTGGAAATGCAACAGGTGATACATCAAAATCGAGGCCCGCAGATGTGGTATATGATTGTGCAAATTCATATCCCACATCTGTACCATGTTGTGTGTACATCGGAGCATACGGAGTGAATGGTGAAGGATCATACATATGTGGCTGCGGGACATAATAACCAGTAAAAGATGTAGATGGACCTGCCCCATCTGCCGGTATAGGTGTATACGTAGATGGACCTGCCGCATCTGTCGAGAAAGGTGTATACATATGACATATTCTACAAAACAAAGTTTGAATATATTTACTTACCACATGATGATGTGCACTCCAATCCCTGTTGATACTTCCTCTTCGGTCAACAGAATGCAATTTATCATCCCTTGATTGTGGATCTGTGGGGATGTCTTGGAGCATTCCAAATTGACGAAGAACCCTATCAGGACGGTGCATCTCAACAATTTCATAACAAATTAATGGGTCGGCATATGTCCATAACTGGTGGCTCAGATGCTCAGTACACTCATCAGGGTATGGCTGCCAATTAAACTACAAATACAAAATTGGATTAAAATAATATAAACAACATTATTAACTTTCATAACAAACACAACTAATATACTGCTTACTTGAGTTGATGGCTGCTCATCAAGAATGTCACTAATGATACGTACAGAATGCCTCCCTGTTTTCGTGAACCTTAAATGGCATGTCCACCTGAAAAAAACACAATTACAAAATCTATAAATATATTTAAACATATAAAATTGCACAAAACATAATTACATTATTACCTTGCACCATATGGAGCAGCAGGTAAGATATTCTCCTCATTGATAATTATTGGGCCAGTGTCGAATCTAGCATCACCCAGTTGAGGAGTTAAACCAGGTAATATTGACCATGCCCAAATCTAAAATATTATCAGGAATAATATCAGTTATTTTGACGACAATAATATTTCAAACATTTGAAAGTGTTAATGTAAAGTTTACCTGTACGACCTGTAATGCACCACCGATCACTTTTTTCCCTCTCATCGAGGAAGTGCATAACCCACGGTACAAATATGCCAATACGGCACTCCCCCCCAACTATAATTACCAACTAAATGAATATTCTCTAACATATGTAAATATAATAACTTTACAGTATTGTCGGACGAATCAGGAAATAAAATTTCACCTAACATCAATAACACACAGCCCCGAGTATAACGGACTACATCTTCTTCCGTACGGTGCTCAGTAAGAGCATTATTCACCAAATGATTGTTTATTGCAGATAAAAATAACTTTGCACCTTTAAAGTGTGCAGTATCCGGTATAAATCCCAAAAGCATATGGCAATATGCTTGCCAGTCAGGTATACTCCTATCATAATCAATACCGGATACTACGTTACCATCTACTGGTAATGCCCATATAACTGCAATATCTTGCAGTGTGATTGTCGCCTCTCCGGATCTAAGATGGAAAGTATATGTTTCACGGCGCCATCTCTCAGCTAAAGCAGTGATTAGGTGAAAGTCAAGTGTAATTCTACCAGACCTATAAACACCATAAAAACCAAAACTGTCCAACAACTCGCAACACGAGTATCGAGGGGGCAAAGATCCAAAAATACTTATCAGGGTTTCTGCCTCGAAGTGTAGAATCAATATCACCTGCCCAAACAGCCTCAGATTGATGACCTGACTGCAATGATAGTAGATGACTGTCAATCGGTCATGGTCCTCTTTGTAAATCACAATAAATATCAATATAACAAAATATCAACATGGCAACCACCACCCGCCCCTGCCGCTGACAACACGGCCGCCTCTGCCGGAGCGCCGCCGCCGAACAGCTGCCCAGCCGTGCCGGAGTAAAAAATTCCGGCAAAAATTAAAAATTTGTAAATCATCCGGCGGTTTGCCATTATCTCGAAACTATAACTAATTTCTCAATAAAAACTACCAAACAACAAAATTTAAAAACAACCAACAACATATTTCAAATTTTACAACTTTCAAAAATTTCGATTCAAAGTTGTAATGTTACCTCAAATTCAAAAACGTTGAACAAGCAAGCTCCAGAAATGATAAATCACGATGATTTTTTTAATTTTTGCACAAGAATATGTAAAGATCTGCGATGAGAAGTAGGAGGAAGAAGGCGATGAGAAGTGAGGAAGAAGAAGAGGAGGCCGGCGATTTAATTTTTATCTGAAGGCGCCATCCAAGATGGCGCCTTCAATTATTTTTTTTCAGATAAGGAAGCCGCCATCTCAGATGGCGCCTTTACCTGAAGGCGCCATCTGAGATGGCGTTTTGGGTCATTTTAAAAACGATTTTAAAATTCGGATATTTTGTTAAATTTTTTTTTTTTTTCGATTATTTTAATAAAAAACCCCAAATAACCACTATTTTATTCATGATAATGTAGATTTTTAAAAATTAAACCAGTGATAGACACATATAATGACAACTAACATATAATGACAACTAACATCACATACACAAGTTGTGTACTTCGAATTAGTTCTATATTTATGTGAAATATTTTAGTATTTTAAAATTTTAAAAGATAAAATTATTTGTGGGAAATGATTGGATTAAATCAGTAACTAAAGAAAACGACAGATTATTTCGGGCAAATCCTAAAACCTTATTTTCTTTAAAATAAAATTTAAAGGAACTTTGAAGTTGTTATGGAAAATACTACTGTCAATTGTTTGTAGCTTATTTGACACCAATCGTAATTACGATTCAAAAATCTTGTGTTCGAGTCTTCATTTTCATCCGTCTCCGTTTTCACCCCGAATAGTTGTAATAATTGGTCAAAAAAAATATACAACTAAAAGATTAGGGAAAAAATAATTTTTTAAATGAATTAATTAAACCCAAAAAATACGATAAATAAGTATTTTCCTTCCCATTTTCGATATCAATTCCTTCCCCTATTAAAAAGCCACCTCCCACTCTCATAAAACTACCTCCACAATCGTTATTTCTTCCTCTCTTCGGTTTCATCAAACCACTCCTCCTCCGCCGCCGCCCCCTCCACTACTTTACATGCAAAAGATGAGGCCAGGTGCTTCATATTACCCTAGATTTGAAGATTCTCATCGGCAACCCCATTTTCTTGATTCCTGCTTTCTTTGCCGCAAACCACTCAGCCAAAAAAGTGACATCTACATGTACAGGTTAGTTACCCAAATCTTTGTTAGAATATATTATCATGATAATCACAAGCTTTTCTTAATTTATACAGTGCTTGGTTATTGGGTATTTGTTTTTAATGGGTTCGAATTGATTAATTTGCGATTTGTTTACAGAGGGAACACACATTTTGCAGCCAAGAATGCCGGCAAGAACAGATCGAGACAGATGAAGCCAATGAAAAAAGATTGAAGCACTCTTCTTCAAAGAGATCATCAAATAAAGTTAGACAGAACACCGAATCTGAAATAGATTTTGACTCCAACAAATCTGCACAGTCAGACACTGTTGCTGTTTCCTAAATCTATGGAAATTATTAGTTTACATAGAGAAACAGAAGGAACTGACAAAGGGATACTGATCGGTTTCCAGAATCAAGGGTTCTTGATGTTTGAGATATGGGGTATCCGTTAGGCAAGGGTTAAATCCATCAAACAATTTTGATTTTTTTGTTTGTTTTCTTTGGTTTTCTTGATTTTTTTTTTTAATTAGAAGAAAGATGATGTATATGTGATGAGCATCCTTAGTTGGGAAGTTCAAGTAGTTTTCAAAATAGAAATAAGTGAATTGGTCTTGACTTACCTATTGTATAGGGGTTTTTAAACTATTTATTCGGAAAAAAAAATTATTTAACAAAATAATTTTTTTTTTAATTATGAAAGTAACCTAAGTCGTCATGTCAGATGGCGACATCAAAAAATAATATAATTTTTATACAAGTCGCCATGTCAGATGGCGACTTCAAATGAAGTCGCCATCTGACATGGCGACTTATGTTACTTTCATAATAATATAAAAAAAACGATTATTTTGTTAAATAAGTTTTTTTTTTTCGAATAAAAAGTAAAAAAACCTTATTGTATAGTGTTTAGGTAGATTCATACATCGGATGTGTATAAATATGCATATCTAATGAATGGTAGAGTTCACTATATTTTTTTCTGATATCACAGCCTAAAGCATATGCACATACCAAAAACAAAAAACACAAACAAGCATAAGGTGAGGCTTAATGAAATGAACTAAGATGAAATGGGATAGTAGTATATATTATTATTTTTTTTTTTTTATCAAAGACAGCCTATATTCAAATAAATTTAAAATTATATGGCTTCGATATTAACGAATAATAATTGAATATAAATGCAACAGACATGATATATTAGAAAGTCATTTCATTTCAAATACTTCCATGGAATGACCGCAGACTATGATGCAATAGCAATCGAATGAAGTTGACTGAATATTTATTAAATAATAACAATATTTTCACAATAATAATAATAATAAAAACAAAAGAAATGAGTTCGTGTCAAGCGTCTAGAATAGCGATGGACCAATTTTTCAAAGTTCTCAGGACTTTGCTAATACTAGTGTTCCCTGCACATGTACGCTCGAACGTATAATTGGTTGGTTTTTGTAAAATTTGATGTTAATTATGAAGTGTCTTTTTTAAATTTAATTTAGAAAATAAGATAAATTTTTTTATGGATGTTTCTTGTAATTAGAGCTGTCAGAAGGGCCAGCCCGATCCAAACGGGCTGGCCCACGCGGCAGTTTGGGCCCGCTCCAGGCGGGTTGGGAAACCCCAACCCGACCCGAAGCGGGCCGCGGTTTGGGCGGGCTGACCCGTCGAAATATATTTTTTTAACTTTAATTTTTTAAAAAAAATGTTAATTTTTTTTTAAGAAACTTAAAAAAAAATTCAACTAAACTTGCCGAACCTGGAACTGATGCTAGAAGAATATTGAAACTTGTTTCAGTTTTATCTAGATATTAACATCGCTACTAAAAAACTTGATTAGTGAATCAGTATTTTACTCAATTTTGAAATAATGTTTGAAACTTTCAAGCAAGACCAAGTAAAAACATATATAGCAGATCGAATGCTCCAATGTGATATGAGTTTTTATCTATGAATTGAGCCTAAAAAAAAAA
>CAJQUN010002408.1:0-27122 GCA_907163345.1 Haberlea rhodopensis | reverse complement strand
AATCCAAAGCCAATAAATAGACGTGTCCAATTAGACAAAAAAAGTTGGGATTCATGTCCATCCATTCAATCATAACAACGCATAAATTTTATAAACATTTTATTTTATTTTATTTTGAACATCTACAAGTATAGATACGATGACGATTATAAGAATCATCACATTAAAGCCTATATAAATTGGAATTGAACCCCAGACCTTCCACAAAATTAGGGTCTTGGGGCCTCCCATTGCGAATAGATCAAGGGATCCTTGGCGATCAACATTTCATTTAAATGTTTGTATTTACATATATATTTGATGGTACAGATATTTTAAGAATTGCGAAACAGATATATGTTAGAAGTTTAACATGAATACTTAAATCGATTTTTCATGTACCTAAATATATGACACACAAAATCGAATATGCGGAAATTAAAGTTAAGATTAGCGTTACCTCCAGCCATTGATATGCAGTTTGATCCAGACAGATATGAAGAATTGAGTCGCGAGAGGGCTCTTCTAAACCTTATGCAATTCTAATAGATGGTGTGTTTTATGAAGAGAATTGATTGGCTTAGGAATCCCCGCAGTGTCCTATTTATATAAGTCTTGTCAACAAAGACTTAGAGTTTGACACAGTTACTCCACTTAAAGATAGTGAGTGGTTATCCAGATAATGCGCAATCTTCTGCATTAAATATTCTTGATATTATCTTAATAATATATTAACAAAAATAATATTAATTATTAACAATATATGCTAATTAAAAGTCAGTTGTACCCTCAAAAGTATGGATGTATTCATAAAATAAAATAATGTTTTTAAACGTGTCGAGCATTATCATTAGGTGATGCCTTAGTTCAGTTTGCAGCCAAAAAATATGTTAAATAAAAGTTACATTAACAAAGTCACTTCATGGTTGAACAGACTCTTTTGGTGTGATTTGGACAACTAATAGTGTTTATTTATAGATTTGGTTAATTAAACAAATCAAAATGACTTCCACGCTAATCTTACTTTATTTATTAAATTCAAGTGAAGTAGGCAGAGATTTCATCAAATCATTTATTATATTATTATGGGTAAACTCACCTAAAATTCTCAATCTACTAAAATTGGATTCAATCCCAATGTTAGTAAAAGTTATGTATTAGTCTCTACAAGGGGTGAGCAATTGGTTAATTTAGTTACCGATCGACCCGAATAACCGAAATCGAAAAATCGATAAATAAATAAATATCAGTTAAATAGGTAAATCGATATTTTTAAAACCAAAACCGATAACCGAACTGATATAACCGATATTTAAAAAATTAAAGCCAAATTTTTGAATTGACCGAACTGAATTTTTGAATTATTCGATTCGGTTGGTTAAATCGATTTTTTTGCTCACCCCTAATCCATAATCATCTTTTTTCTTTGTTTTAACTCCCTTGTGGTCTTAAATGACGAAAACCCATGATTTCTTCTTCTTCCTCTCCAATCTTTTCTGCTTATCCCTATTTTTTGTTCGATAAGCAGATCGAAGTTCTGCTCCCAATCCTATCACACTGTCCTCCTCGATTTTGCCGGTCATCAGCGTCAATGGAAGAAAGAGAATGAAACCATTGAATAATAATGTTTATAGGACATTTGCATGTGTTCCTGTAATTTGCATTGTGTTTTCTATTCATGGGACTTCTCTATTTCCTTTTTTCTTCAAATTTTGCTCAATTTCGCCGTTTGCTTTTAATGATGACGAGACCACATTTAATTTGCACAAGAGTTTACCACAAGTGACGGAGCCGCCAAAATTACCGATGATATTTCAGGGAATCTTGATTGTTATGTTTCGTTCATTTCTCGAATTCTCATGCATAAATTTTGCCGCTCTCTCATTATTCTTTTATGGGCAAATTTAGTTTAAATCCCCAAAGCCAAACTAAAATTGAGCATCAGTTCTTGTATAAGAGAATTTTTTGTGTCAGTCCTCATGCCATAATTGCATTAGTTCTAACTCCCTATTTACCTAAAAAAAATACTAAAATACCATTGCTTTATCACACGTAAAGTTGTATGGAACCTATACAATTTTGATACTAGTTACTCATGAAGTTGGTATAAAAACCTTGTTGGGCTCAACAATTTCCTCTGCTTTTGTGATTGATCGAACACGCACTTGTTCCAGTGTATGGTTTAAAAGATTGATGTTGCGTCATTACCCTTAACTATAGTTATTGGTAACGCGGTAAGCGCTCGATCCTACAATTGGTATCAGAGTCAATGTCACGTGTTCGATTCCCATGAGTTGGCAGATAGTGCAATTATCGGGGGAGGGATTTAATGGAGTTCAACAATTGCCTCTGCTTTGTGATCGGTCGAACACATGACGCTCTGTGCCAGTGTATGGTTGAAAAGATTGATGTTTGCACCATTAACCTTAACTATAATTATTGGTAAAGCGGGTAAGCACTCGATCGTTGGTACTAGTTACACTTTTAAATTGGTATGAAACATATACTGTTTTGGTACTTGTTACACGTGAAGTTGGTACGAAACCTATACAATTTTGATACTAAGTATACATAAAATTGGTAAGCAACCTATACAACTTTGGTACGAAGTATACATAAAATTGGTATGAAATCTTATAAATTTTGGTACTTATTACAACGTGAACTTGGTATGAAACCTATATAATTTTGGTACTAAGTATACATAAAATTGGTAAGAAACATATATAACTTCGGTACTAAGTGCCACATAACATTGGTATGGAAACCTATAAAATTTTGGCACGTATTACATATGAAATTGGTATGAAATTTATACTATTTTTGTGATATCCAGAGATTAACCTTAGGAATCCCAGATTTAATAATGATCATTAGTGATTTTATGTGGTAATTATGGTTGTAATTACCTGACTCGAGTGTTTAGGGGATGCAAGGTTTGAGATTTTGTTCTCATTGAGGTGTTTGAACCGGTGTAGTTGTGTTGTTAGTAGGGATCTAGAGTCTGAGGGAGCTTTGGATTGAAGGTTGTGATGTAATTGAGTGAGTGTGAGATAATTATGGAACACACATGGTTATTAAAGAGTTTTGTGCGAGTATTGATACTCGAGTTGTTGGAGCCATGGTACTATGTATATACCAAGTGGACTCGGTGTTTCCATCATTCCCCTGCCTCTCACTCTCTCATCTTCTCCACGCCTCTCTCTTCTCCCCATCTCTCCCCCTTTTCTCTTTCTCTTTTTCAGAAGATCGTTGGTGGCTCGATTCCTGATGAATTTTCGAGCAAATAACTTGGGGTAATCTCTTTCCCCTCTCTTTTATCTAAGTTTTATGGTATTTTGTTGAGTTTGATTGAATTTGCAGTTGGGTTTGAGTTTTGGGAATTTGAAGAAGTTGATAAATTGATGTATGTAATGTTTTTATGTGTTTTAATGGAGTTTTTGAAATATTGTGAGTGTTGAGGGTGTTGGTTTTGAGTTGGGTTCAAAAATCATCATTCAATGAAGTTTTGGAAAAAATCAAGGCTAGCGATCGATCGCTAGGTTTGTAGGGAGCGATCGCCCGAAGAAAAATCAATTTTGGTGACGATGAACAGTTACAGAGATTGATTGCTGTATTTGTAGCGATCGATCGTCCGTTAAAAAAATGCTCAGCGATCGATCGATCGCCGAAAGGGAAAATTAGGCAAAACTGTTTCTGCCGCCAGAGATCGATCGCGGTAATGATAGAGATCGATATATGTCCTGAAAATTTGAAAATTTATATTTTGTTGGGAATTTTGAGATATGATCATGTGTAGTCTATTTTGATGATGATTATGACTTTTGGGGAAGTTTTATTGACAATGGGATAAGGTTACAAGTATTAGACGTTAGTAAGACATGTATGCATGTTTGAGTTAAATGATAACTCAAGTTAATAAATGATAAATGTGATGATTTGAATAGTATTTGGAGTACGATGTATTGTGAATGGGTATGATAGGAAGCATGTTGAATCTATGTGATTATGTTGTTATTGTAGGGGTTATTACTATGATGTTAATATTGAAATTATATTCGATAAAGATATCATACGAACATCAGGATGTCGAGAATGTCTAAATCATGTCGTTGACCATAAGGTATGTGTAACATACGAGCATCGGTAAATGCCTTATTTTTGCATTTTAAGAATGATATATTCTTGTTTTATTTAATTTAGTACGTACGGACGTACACGTACTGAAAGTATATTTGTTGACTTGGTTATTGAGAAATATGTTAATATAGTTTGAGTTCACCAATGAATGGTGCGATTGTTATAGTGATGCCGCTATTAAGCGTGCGATGGTTATAGTGATGCCGTTATTGAGCGAGCGATGTGATATCATGAGATTTACAATGCAAATCACTAATTGAAATGCATGTGGTTCCAATAAATCATTATTATGATGATTTAACTTATTGTCAATTATGGGATTGATGATTGCGATTATCGATTATGGATTGATGATGTGGTATTGTGAGAACATGAACAATGCATGAGATTTCTTATGGGCATTGTGTATTCATGGAATATTCCTTTAAATTACGGTATTGTATTCTGTAAATTATTAAATATGTAGATGTGGATATTGTGAGTATGTTATTGGTATGCTCACCCCGTATGAGAGCTGTTTATGTTGGAACAGGTAAAGCAGGTACAACATTGGCTCGGGAAATGAGTTCGATCCGTAGAACAATGATGCTCCTAGGATCGAGGTACCAATTTGGTATATAGTAATGTATCTTATACAAGTGGATACACATTTATTGTCAATGCTCGTCTGTGAGCTCGTGATATGTGTATATGAATTGAATAAGTGTTTTAATGCTTCTATTTTCATTTGAGTGATGTATGCAATTAATAGATAGTAAGTTGCATTAATGAATTGAGAATATATAAGTGCATTGTTATCTTACCATTACCATTGAAGCATATTATGTGAATTCCCTAGTGATATGAATGTATGCACGAATATAGATGATAAACACACTAATGACGGAATTAGGACGTGTGGTCCTTACAATTTTGGTAATTACCCATGAAATTTGTACCCATGAAATTTGTATGAATTTGTTACAATTTAGGTACTAGTTACTCGTGACATCGGTATGAAATCTATACAATTTTGGTACTAGTTACAAATGAAAATGGTATGAAACCTATGCAATTGCGGTACCAAGTATAACATAAAATAGGTATGAATCATATACAATTTTTGTACTTATTACACATGAAATTGGTATGAGAACTATACAATTTTGGTACTTATTATACTTGAAGTTAGTATAAAATATATACAATTTTGGTACTAGTTACACATGAAATTGGTATGAATCCTATACAATTTTGGTACTAGTTACACATGAAATTGATATGAAACATATAGTATATTTGATACTTATTACACGTGAAGTTGATATGAAACCTATACAATTTCGGTACTAAATATACATAAAATAGGTATGATTCTTATATAATTTTGGTACATATTAAAAATAAAATTTGTAAGGAAACTATACAATTTTGGTACTTATTACACGTGAAGTTAGTATGAAATATATACAATTTTGGTACTAGTTATACATGAAATTGGTGTGAATCCTATACATTTTTTGTATTTACACATGAAATTGGTATGAAACATATATTATTTTCGGTACTTATTACACTTACAGTTGGTATAAAACATATACAATTTTGGTATTGGTTACACATGAAGTTAGTATGAAACTTATACAAGTTTTGTACTAGTTACACATGAAATTAGTATGAAACATATACTATATTCGGTACTTATTACACGTGAAGTTGGTTTGAAACCTATACAATTTTGGTAATAGTTACACATAAAATTTGTATTAAACATATATCATCTTGGTACTATTTACACATGAAATTGATATTAAATCTATATAATTTTGGTACTAGTTACACATGAAATTGGTATTAAACTTATACAATTTTGGTACTATGAAATTGGTATTAAACGCATACAATTCCGGTACTAGTTACACATCAATATTGATGTTAAACTTATATATCGAAGAAACAAACAATATCAATTTCAAAAAAACAATAACAATATTTCTATAGAATCTTCTATATTAATGTTAATCTTCTATATCGAACACATAAAAATATCAATTTCATATAGCATCAATTTCAAAGTTTGCAAACAATATTTGTTTATTCTGGTACTAGTTAAATATGAAATTTGTATGACACATATATTATTTTCGGTACTTATTACAAGTGAAGTTGGTATGAAACCTATTACACATGAAATTGTATTAATCATATACAATTTTGGTACTAATTACACATGAAATTAATATCAAACCTATAATTTAGGTACTAGTTACAATTTAAATTCATACTAAACTTATATAATTTGGTTCTAGTTACACAGGATACAAATTAATATAAATTAGATGATCGCCTATGAACATAGAGATATGTGTTTATGAGTTGTATAAATGTTTTTGTCAATACTCTTTTCAATTGGGCATTGCATGCAATGAGTTTTAAGAGTAAACGTGCATGATAAATCAAGAATATGATTAGTGCATCATAAGTGATTATGTCGAATCGGTTTCTGATTCCTGATTTGAGTGTGTTTCAATTAACTGCATGATAGTTGAATCATCATATTTATTTAGAATCTATCACTCGGTAGAGGGGCTTTGAATAGGACCGTATGAATTTACATCGTTGGAAATTTATGTAGTCGACATGCGTATAACTCCAACGAATCATTGTCATATTTAAATTGTTTAATATTTTATCTTAGGTGGATACATCAAGATGACTGTTGAATGATTATTTCTATTTAACACTTTGAAGAGGTAATATAATAACATATGATTTTTTGGCTAATAAACTGAAGAACACAACATAGTGGATAATTGGGTGAAATCGAACATCTAGAGTTTGTTCTCATTGATTTTCTCCACTTAAATGTTCATCATCTTGCATACGATGCCCAATTGAAAAGAGTAATGTCAAGGACATTTATACAACTCATATACAACATATCTCTATGCTCACAGGCGAGCATATAATTTGTGCCGAAAATAGTATAGTGTATGATCGAACGCTTACCACTTTACCAATAATTATAGTTGAGGGTAATGACGCAACATCAATCTTTTCAACCAAGCGCCACGTGTTCGACCGATAACAAAGCAGAGGCAATTGTTGAACCCCAACAATCCATCCCCCAATAATTGCACTCTTTGCAACTCATGGGAATCGAACACGCGACATTGGCTCTGATACCAGTTGTAGGATCAAGAGCTTACCGCCTTACCAATAACTATAGTTAAGGGTAATGGCGCAACATCAATCTTTTCAACCATACGCTGGCACAAGAGACACGTGTTCGACCGTTCACAAAGCAGATGCAATTGTTGAACATGTATGTTCCATACCAATTTCACGTGAACTTGTACCAAAATTGTATAGGTTTCATACCAATTTCATGTGTAATTGTACCAGAATTGTAAAGATTTCATACTAATTTAATATGTATTAAGTACCGAAAATAGTATATGTTTCGTACCAATTTCATCCATAATTAGTACCAAAATTATATATGTTTCATACCAATTTAATGTATAGTTAGTACCGAAATTGTATAGGTTTCATACCAACTTTACGTGTAATAAGTACCAAATATAGTATATGTTTCATACCAATTTCATGTGTAACTAGTACCAAAATTGTATTGGTTTCATACCAACTTTATGTGTAACTAGTACCAAAATTGTATATGTTTCATACCAACTTCACGTGTAATAAGTACCCAAATAGTATATGTTTCATACCAATTTCACGTGTAACTTGTACCAAAATTGTATAGGTTTCATACCAATTTCATTTGTAATTAGTACCAGAATTGTAAAGATTTCATACTAATTTAATATGTATTAAGTACCAAAAATAGTACAGGTTTCGTACCAATTTCATTTATAATTAGTACCAAAATTATATAGGTTTCATACCAATTTTATTTATAGTTAGTACCGAAATTGTATAGGTTTCATACAAACTTCATGTGTAATAAGTTTTGAATATATTATAGGTTTCATACCGATTTCACATGTAACTAACACCAAAATTATATATGTTTCATACCAACTTCACGTGTAATAAGTACCAAAATTATATATATTTCATATCAACTTCATGTGTACGAAAAATTGTATAGGTTTTATACCAATTTCATACGTAACTTGTACCAAAATTGTATATGTTTCATACCAATTTCATGTGTAACTAGTACCAAAATTGTAAAGATTTCATACCAATTTCGTTTTTAATAAGTATCGAAAATAGTATAGGTTTCGTACCAATTTCATTCGTTATTAGTACCAAAATTATATAGGTTTCATAACAATTTTATGCATAGTTGGTACCGAAATTGTATATGTTTCATACCAACTTCACATGTAATAAGTACCCAAATATAGTATAGGTTTCATACCAATTCCATGTGTAACTAGTACTAAAATTATATAGGTTTTATACCAACTTCATTTGTAACTAGTACCAAAATTGCATGTGTTTCATACCAACTTCAAGTGTAATAAGTACCGAAAATAGCATAGGTTTCATACAAATTTCAAGTGTAACTTGTACCAGAATTGTAAAGGTTTCATAGCAATTTCATGTGTAACTAGTACCAGAATTGTAAAGATTTCATATCAATTTCATATGTCATAAGTACCGAAAATAGTATAAGTTTCGCACCAATTTTATTCGTAAGTAGTACCAAAATTATATATGTTTCATACCAATTTTATGTATACTTAGTATCGAAATTGTATAGGTTTCATACCGGTTTCACGTGTAATAAGTATCGAATATATTGTATGTTTCATATCAATTTCATGTGTAACTAGTACCAAAATTGTATTTGGTTTTATACCAACTTCATGTGTAACTAGTACTAAAATTGTATATGTTTCATACCAACTTCACGTGTAATAAGTACCAAAAAGAGTATATGTTTCATACTAATTTCATGTGTAACTTATATCAAAATTATATTGATTTCATACCGATTTCATGTGTAACTTATACCAAAATTGTATATGTTTCATACCTACTGTAATGATTTCTCAAAATTAAAATTTTAAATTTTAATAGAGGGGCATCATAGTCTTTTTAATAAGTTAGAGAGTTAGAACAAAATTCGAGTGGCAGTAGGGAGTTTGAATTAAGTTTTTCTGACATGGTGTCTGAGTCCACAGTTATGTTTGAATATGAGGATTTTTTTTGAGCTTTTGTTTGGGTTTATGGCTGAAAATTGAATCTTTATTCAATCATATGCCACTAATTGAAATTATATTGATTTTTTTCACTTTTCTAGTTATGGAGTCATAGACCTGACTAAGGGTCATAAATGACCCTGAACCGGCCCGGAACAGGACCAAGATCAATGGGCTGGTTAACCGGATCAACGATTCGATGGGTCGGACCCGTAACCGGCAAGTCTATAGGCGGGCCGATTAAGGGTCATAATTTTCTAACCCGTGAACCGTCGGTTAACCGGCTGTTCAAGAGTTTATTTTAATTTTTTTTAACATTTTTAAATTTCAAATATATGTTATGATGTATATTTGAAGTCATATCCTCCAACTTGAATAATTAGCTTGAACCACTAAACTATAAGAGCCTTGTTGATCTAAATATAATGTTATATATTATATATACTAACCAAACAAATATATCTTACACATTTTGATTAACTGAGCTTGAATTTATTTTCACATTATTTTATGTTTAATCCATCGATGAAAACACATTCAAATAATTTTTACAACTTTTTTTTCAAATTTTAATAATATTTTTAAATTTTTTTTTTAAAATACTAGTCAAACCGTAACCGTAACTGGAGATCCATGAACCGTAACCAAAACCGTCAAGAAAGGTTAATCTTAAGGGTCGAGATTTTTTGAATCGTCGAACCGATGGTTCTGAACAGTTTAACCGACGGTTCTACCATGGTCAGGTTGCAATTTATTCGTAAGAAATTGTGTTTCAAATCCTAATGGCCCAATTTACATTGCTACACCATTGAATTCCGTGTCATATTTTGTATTGACTAAAATTATGTTTGTTACATATAGCGAAAGGTAGATTTGTTGGTATATATATTGTGTTTTGCTGTGGTACTGAATTTGGTACAACTTGGTGATGGATTTCATATTTGTTTGGTCTTATATCAATTACATGCAAAGTTGATATTAAATGCATTTAAAATCGATATTAACTTAGTACAACATTGGTAATAAAACATAATAATACATAAAAACATGAATAACTAGTTCAAGTTTCAAATTGAATATATGAAACTAATACTATTCAACATTATTCCAGTATTAACTATATACAAAATTGATATTAAATCCATTTAAAATCGGTATCAAACGAAGAATGTTGCCATAATGTAAACATATAAATACACGATGAACTCTCGTACAACATATTACAACAGATATATGAAAATGTGACAAATAACTCAATAAAGATACATGGGCTTGCATATGATCAACTATACAAATATAACTCAATAAGTGAGAATCTTCAACTCTGTTCTTTTGTGAGAAACCATGGATCTGTCAAATAATCCCCCTCAAGTCTGTCGCACCAATCTATGAACCATGTTCTCGCACGAAAAAGGCACAAGAAAAGAGCCATCTTCTTGAATCGGGGTCATTTTCTGGAAACTTATTCAGCTTGAATCTTTGTGGATTGCTTCGAAACTTTTCTGGGTGGGTAGAATTTACATTTAGGAGCAGAAATAATATGCCAAAAAAAAAAAACTGAGCTTTTGGAGAAGCGAACTTAAATTAACTACTTACTTCATAGAGTTGCTTCCATGCTTGTGAAATGGCCAAAGATTGGCCAGGCGTTCTAAAACCGGTGAGCTTTTGGAGAAATATCCCGAAAAACCATGAGGAATAGAGGGTGGAGGGAAATCTTCGGCTGGCATAGCGAATGGACGAATCATCTTCTCCATCATCTCTAACGTCAAATTTGATCTTAAATCTTGTAGCCTCTCGGGACCCATTATTGGCAACGTATGATCCTGTTGCAACATAGATGCCTTGCTATCGTTTCTCTGCAAATATGAAAAGATTACCAGGCTATTACTACTTATTTGGAATCAAAGAATATATGATGTAGTTTCATTGTTTCATTTAGCAGAGATTTCCTATAATACTTATCACATAAACATTCACCAATTTAAAGAAATTCTGATTGTATCCTAAACTAAAAGGGATTTATAATAATTTAACTCTCTGGCTGTTGTCAGAAAGGATTGTGAAGTACCTCCAAAGGAGATAGATCTGCGCCACGGCTAAAAGTCATCTCTATGCGGAATCTTTTGGGATCTTCTAATGCCACCTGCATTTGGTATTAGATTCTAACTTACATGAGCAAATATCACAAAAGGTGAACTGTTACGGATAATGAAGTGCAACGGGATCATATTAAATCTATATAACTATCAACACACGTAAAAAAAAAAAAAATACAAGTCACAAGTACCAACCTCCGTATTCTCAAACATTCTCAGTACAATATAACTCATGTAATCAAGCTCCTTGGTCCTGTACAAGCGCTCCAAAGCAGAATCACAAACAAGGCTAGGTTCTCCTTGAAGAGATTCATCGAGATTGCAATAACGAAGAACATTCATCATTGAATGGATATGGGATTCCTGCCGTTCCAAGATTCATTCTAAATAAAGGCGATAAAAGAGGATTGGGAAAAAGAGATTCAAACTTCTCTCAATGAATTTTATTATAACCCACAACCTTAAAATAAAAGCTTAATGTCTTTAATATATATAGAAGACTTCCTATCCTAGAATAAAGGAAACAAATCTAATCTATAATTTGAATTAACTGATAAAGAGATAGATTTAAATCTTATCAACACTCCCCTCAAGCTGGAGTGTACAAATTGAGCATTCCTAGCTTGTCTATGAATCTTTCGAACATGGGTCTGAACAAGGCTTTTGTCAGTATATCAGCAGTCTATTCTGTTGTTGGAATATAGTCAATGGTGATTGTTCCTTCATCAATCTTTTCTTTAACGAAATGTCTGTCCACTTCCACATGTTCTGTTCGATCATGATGTACCGGGTTGTGTGAAATATCAATAGCAGCCTTGCTGTCACACAGTAGTTTTATGGGTTTCGATGTGCTCAATTTCAGTTCCTCAAGTATCATTTTCAACCACAGAACTTCGCATACACCATGAGCAGCTGCTCTTAATTCAGCTTCAACACTGTTTCTTGCTACTATTGGTTTCTTCTTACTTTTCCAAGTAACAAGGTTTCCCCATACAAATGAACAATACCCAGATGTAGATCTTCTATCACTTATTGAACCTGCCAAATCAGCATCAGTAAAAATCTGAATACCTCTTGACTCTGTTTTCTTGAAAAATAAACATTTCCCAGGTGTCCCTTTCAAATACTTTAATATACGATAAACTGCTAACATGTGTTCTTCCAAAGGAGCATGCATGAACTGACTAACACAGCTTATTGGAAATGCTATATCTGGTCTGGTGTGAGAAAGATAAATCAGTTTCCCAACTAGACGTTGATATCTTCCTTTATTTACAGGATTACTGCTTCATTGTTTCTCCTAATGTTAAATTTGGATCCATTGGAGTGTCAACTGGTTTGCACCCAAGCATCCATGTCTCTTTCAGAAGGTCTATAACATACTTTCTTTTAGAGAAATAAATTCCAGATTTGTTCCTTGCTACTTCCATCCCAATAAAGTACCTTAATTTTCCCAGATCTTTCATTTCGAATTCAACTGCTAGTTTTTCTTTTAGTCTCTCCATCTCTTCCGGATAATCTCCTGTGAGTATAATATCATCTACATAGACAATCAGTAGAGTTCGTCTTCCATTAGTATGTAAAATAGAGTGTGATCAGCATTTACCTGATGATAATCAAGTTTCAAGACTGCTTTCGTGAATCTGTCAAACCAGGCTCGTGGAGACTGTTTTAGTACATACAGTGATTTCTTCAATCTGCATACTTTTCCTTGCTTGCTTTCCTCATCAAACCCTGGTGGTAATACCATGTACACTTCCTCCTCAAGATCTCAATTTAGAAAAGCATTCTTTACATCCAACTGATAGAGTAGCCAATCCAAGTTTGAAGCTACTGATAATAAGACTCTTACTGTATTAATTTTGGCAACTGGTGATGCCATAGGTTTGTGTATAGCCCTTTGCAACTAGCCTCGCTTTGTATCATTCAATTGATCCATCAGCCTTGTATTTGACAGTAAAGACCCATTTGCACCCAACTGGTACCTTTCCACTTGGTTTGTCAACAACTTCCCATGTGCCATTAATTTCTAGAGCTTTCATTTCCTCTAAAATGGCCTTTTTCCAATTTGGATAGTTCCAGGTCTCTTGTATAGTAGTAGGGACATTGGTATTTGACAGGTTGATAATCAGTGCTTTAACAGATGTTGATAGGTGTTCGTAAGACACAAATTTGGCTAACGGATGTTCTGCGCATGATCGTGTCCCTTTTCTTACTGCTATCGGTATATCAAGATCAGAAATATGAGATAAATCCATACCAGAGTCAGTTGTTACCTCTTTTGACCCAGATTCCGAGTTGGAAGGTTGGTTGTCATTGCTCACGGCTTCTCATGCCTTTATGTCCGCGGTCAAAAGCTTCTTTCGTGAGTGGTGCATAGGCAACGGCTGAATGAGATCTCCCCCTGCCGTGGAATGATCAACAGGAGAGAACGGCAAGGGATTAGCAGGCGGAGCTGGAGTAGGCGAAGAGGGGTCCGAAATTGTTGATAAATCCCACAAGTATTCCGAAGCACGAGGAAGAACAGTTGGTGAAAAATCGAAGTTGGGGAACTCCCTCTTACCATGAGAGATTAAATTCTGTTTGGGGAAGAAATAATCAGATTCAAAGAATGTGACATCCCGAGATATGAAATATTTTTTCAAATCAACAGAGTAGCATCGATATCCTTTTTGTGTGGAAGAGTAACCCAAGAAAATGCATTTGTGGGATCTAGGATCTAGCTTACTTCGATGAGGATCATGATTGTGAACAAAGGCAGAGCAACCACACACCTTAAGTTCGAGAGTGGAGAATGAGCGATAATCTGGGAAACACTTATTTAGGCAGGCAAGAGCGGATTGAAAGTGGAGAACACGAGATGGCATCATATTTATTAAATAACATGCAGTTAAGAGCGAATCACCACAAAAATGTTTTGCGACATTTGAGGCAAACATTAGAGAGCGGGCAACCTCTAATAGGTGGCGATTTTTTCGTTCTAAAATACTGTTTTGTTGGGGTGTGTGGACACACGAAGTTTGATGAATGAGGCCATTGGTAGTTAAAAATCATGAAGTTGAGAAGTACCATTATCTGTACGTAAAATTTGGATGGAAGCATTAAACTGCATTTTTATCATGGAGTAAAAATTCTGAAAAACCTGGGCAGCCTCAGATTTGTCTTTTAGAAGATAAAGCCAGCAAACCCGAGTATGATCATCAGTAAACGTATGAACCATCGTTGATTGACAGTAGTACAGACACGCGAGGGGCCCCAAATATCACTGTGAATTAAATTAAACGGTTTTGAAGATTGATATAAAACAGGAGGAAACGAAGCACGAGTATGTTTAGATAATTGACAAATCTCACACTGAAAGCAATCATTATTCCGAAACAAAGAAGGAAACCAACGTTGTAAATATAAAAAAATCGGATGTCCTAGTCGAAAATGCAGAAGCATGATCCATTGTGTGCGGGAAAGAAAAGAAGGGGCTGCGAGATTGTGGACGAGGTGACTCACAAAAGATGCCTCTTGAAGGTAATAAAGACCGGAGAAAGCTTTAGCACTGCCAATCTTCCTCCTCGAAATCAGGTCCTGAAAAACGCAAGTAGAAGGTGTAAAATAAACATAGCATCCCAAATACTTTGTTACTTTGCTGACAGAAAGTAAATTGCATGACAGTGTAGGGACATATAACACATCTTTAAGAGTCAAGTGTGGAGTGAGACGAACAGTGCCAAGACCCATAATCTTGGCATAAGAACCATCAGCTATTTTGACTCTCCGGGACTCAGAAATTGGTGAAAAAGATGTAAAAATGTCCTTACGCGACGTCATATGATCGGATGCGCCCGAATCAATTATCCAACACTCACAATATGTATGAAGAGCATTGGGGGCAGTGCTTAAGGTACCTGTGGCAACAACATTATTGGAGGAATTGGCTGAAATCAGTTTCATAAGCAGCTCCAGTTGAACCTTGGAGAATACCGTGTCTGTTGTTGTGGATTGCGCCTCTGAAGCAGCAGCAACCGGAGGTGTGTTCCTGTCCCTAGGTTTGAATTTGCTTGGAACCCAATTAGCGGGTTTTCCATGTATGTTCCAGCAGGTGTCAACGGTATGATAATGGCGTTTACAACGATCACACCATGGTTTACCATCCTTGCTACGGGGGACAGATGCATCAGTATGTGATGGAGTAGCAAGGGCGGAGGAGTCAAGACCGGATAGAGACGTGGGAAGCATGACACGCTTCCGACTTTCTTCCCGTCGAATGATTGCAAACGCTTCGTCAATGGTAGGTAGTGGTGATATACCCAAAATACGACCACGAACAGCATCTAAATCGCTGTTCAATCCTGCCAAAAATCATAAACTCTGTCCTTAGCAAGCATCGTCCGATACAATATGCCATCCTCGGGATCCTTCCGGTCACAAATCAGAAACAAGTCCAATTCTTGCCAAAGGTGTTTGAGGGCACTAAAGTATTGTGTCACCGTAGCATCTCCTTGCGTGAGATTACGCGCTTGGTTACGGATTTCAAACACTTGAGACGAGCTCTGCGAAGTCAGAATATGCCAAGGATAAGGCGTCCCAAATTTCTTTGGCCGTAGTGTGAAACAGGTATGTGTTAGCGATGCTTTCGTTCATGGAGTTAAGGAGCCAAGCTATAACCATGGAATTGTGGACATCCCAAATGGGGTACAACGGATCAGTGGGCAGCGGAACAACAACTGATCCATCAAGGACCCGAATTTGCCCTTTCCACGAATAACCAATTGGACGGAACGAGACCACTGGATAAAATTCCGTCCGTTCAGTTTGTTATTAGTGATTTGTAATGAGGGTGATTCAAATATGGCAGAGGATTGTGAGTTGTTAATCGTTGGCGGTACGCGGGTGGAATCATTCGAAGACTCACCATTGACCATAATGGTGACAATGGCGTTGGGCAACAAAACGGGAAAGAAGAGAAAAATACAGAGAGAACGAATCAATTACCGACGCAAGATATCTGCCGGAAATTGAAGAAAAAAAGCCTTTACTTGCTCTGATACCATAAAGGCGATAAAAGAGAATTGGGAAAAAGAGATTCATACTTCTCTCAATGAATTGTATTATAACCCACAACCTTAAAATAAAAGCTTAATGTCTTTAATATATATAGAAGACTTCCTATCCTAGAATAAAGGAAACAAATCTAATCTATAATTTGAATTAACTGATAAAGAGATAGATTTAAATCTTATCATCTTATCAACAGTAAAGTAGGCCGAAGATTTATTCAAGAAATAACTTAAATAAATACTTATTATTCAACGTAACTAGTCCGAACTTAAATGATTTAATCATTCAACATATCTTTAGCATACAACCTAGCTTACAAGATAAAAAGCATAAACTCAATATGATCAAAAAAAAGGTGCCAACTAATGCCATTGTTATATATTCCAGAGCAAACCTCTAAAATGCACATTAAGGAATCACAAATGTAATGGTTTAAGCTTCATAGAAACAATAATAAAAAGTAAATTTTCATTTTATTTTATTTTTTTGCAAATTAACCCCAAATTTGATACAACGATCGTAATTATTCTAATAGAGGAGCCTATTGAGTTTGGGAGTACCATCATGTCAACAATTGAAAAAGGGAAGATATAAGTTGACGCAGAAATATGGGATACACCATAAATATAACATATATTGAAAAGAGATTTTACTCACCGATGTAAAGTACAGACGTGTCCGTACATGACGCTCAGGTGTTTTCACATTCGCGTATCTGTAGGCAGCAGTTAAAAAAGAACAAGCATTAAATTCACCTCTATTATCAACATTTTAGCTTTCAAGGTTTGCCTCGGTAAACTTAATAATAACAATCAATCATGACTAGTACACATAAAATAAGATCATTGTTTGCTTGTACAAAGAAGGAAATCTAAATATGTACTTTGGGTCTAAACGGTATTTCGTTTCTTTGTCATCATCGTCATCTTGATCCATGGACCTGTCACTGTTAAAACTAGACCTTCTCGTACTTTCAACCATACCATGAGACTTCAAACGATAATCTGTGTCTTCTTTCGCAGTTCTAGGGGTTTCTGAATTTTGGTCTTGATTACTCTTCAATTCAGTAACACCAATTGCTTCTTCTCGAGTATTTCTCAGATCGATCAAAATTTTTCCAAGCAAACGACGAGCGATCTGAAGTCCACAGAAAGTCTCTAATAAGGACTCGTAATGATTATACATAACTTCTTGTCCTTTACAATAACTAAATTTCAATTATTAAGCATAACATGGTGTAATCATAACTGTGTCATAACACATTATACATATTTCTAGGCATATATTTTGAAAATTTTCCATAAACTAATTTCTTAATGGTCAATGATTAGATAGGATAACTGCCCAAAAGTATGAGGTAGAACACATGATAATATAATTCAACCATGCAAATAGTAGCATGATGAATAGTACTTGGACCCACAAACTATTATATCATGATGAATGCTATTATTACTTATGATATCCAGACAAGTAGGTCTGTAAAGTAGGTTTTGACATCAAAAGGAAGGTCAAAATAAGTAGAAATTTCATGACACGACATACTTAAAATGCTGCTTTGAATATATAATTTCTTTTGAGAAAACTGCTTCAGTAAAATTTTCAAGGAAAGAGTATAAGGATACTGAAATAGATAAAGATATGGTAGTCAGTTTACCTTTGATCCAATCTCCAGTTTTTGTCTCGGATTGATTCCATACTCATTTGGAATAACACCATCAGCAAGTAACTGCACAGAAAATCAACTAGTACAAATTGTGAAAACTGAGCATCAACAACTACCCTCCTCCCCTCCCTCCAAAAAATGCTTACCCTTTTACAGAGACTTTACCAGTGAAGATGGCTTAAAAAATTATAAAAATCAACGTTAAGGTGGGAGGAATTTTTTTATTTCATACCTGAGCTACTTCGAACAGCTCATCTAAGCCTTCTAGATTTAGATGTGCATTGTGCAGGAGATCATATCTGTCAATAGAAAATAAAAAATACAATCATACCATGGCTATGAGCAGAGGGCCTTCCAAATAAATTAGTGACATTATATATAATTAAACAGACTCTTTCTACTGACTTCTTATCAAGAGAGGTATCTAAAAAGAGTGAAACTACAATAGTTTCCTTAATTAAATATGATGTGAATACATTTCAAAGTCAAATTACTATTACACATGCTTCTTTATTAGAATATGCTGCTAAGAGACATCCTCAAACTATTACAGTTAATCCACAAAAATTCTCTTTAAATAATGTCCTAAAAAGAAAAAAAAGATTGAAAAATAACAGGTACATTATGAACCATGAAACAATGACACCTTCATTAAATTCTAGCACATCAAAGGCATCATTGGTGGATTATTTCATACAAATTTTGGGAATGGACTTTGTGGAAACTAATTCAAGTTCCTGATAATTGTGATACCATGCCAATGCCACAAAAGAAATGGCAATTTCCTTACTTGCACGAGTCATAAACATCTGGAATTTGTGTTATATCAAACCGACTGCAAATAGTACACATTCTTAGTTAGTCAAAATTCATCAACAATATGAGAATGCTGATTAGTCATTACCACAGTACTCACTCTTTACGTTCATTATACAATTCTCTCTCAAGCTTCCTCCACCGAGCAAACATGAGAAGAAATCCCTCACTGCCACAAGGCAACCCTGCAGCAATACGATCGACATCTATGTTTGTCTTACCTAGAGCCATAGCTTGATCATATGGACAAATCACATCATACAAGCTTGTTTCAGTGAGTTTCTCATCTTCATCATTGGCTAGAAGCCTTACTTGTTCGGTGACCTTCTTCGTCAGTTTCACCTAAGTGCAATCTTAATAATCTCATTAAAACTGTTGAAGATTGTCAAAGATTTGAAGAATATTGTAGAAGATAATGTGTTGTATCTTTCCTTATAAAAAATACCTTAGAATAGGAAATGACTGTGAGAATAAATCAGTGATTTATTTCCTAGTATAGAAAACTAGTGAAGTGTATAAATTGTACAGTTTTCATCGTATGATAAGCAAGTATTATCAAAATCATCTTGTTTCATGGTATCAGAGCCACCAATCCTAGGTGGTTCTGCAACTCTGTAATTTTGCCCATTCTTGTTCGTAATTAGAATGGCATCAGAGACGTTTTCCGTTGTTACTTCAACTCAAACCTCATCATCCCATCCCTCCTATGAAAACCATTTGCTCCAAATCACTCAACACAAGTTGAACGGTTTGAATTTTCGTGAATGGTTCCAATATGTAATCCTTGTTATTCGGGGGAGATGGAAGATTGGGTATTTTACGGGTGAACTAAAATTGCCATCAGAAAGTGATTCAACGTTCACTACATGGGGGCAGAAAACTCTATTGTCATGGCATGGCTCATCAATTCAAAGGAGCCTTCCATTGGCCGCACCTATCTCTATTACAAAACAGCCAACGAGATTTGGGAAGCTGTACAGAAATCTACTTAGACCTGGAAAACACTTCACAATGTTTTGAGATTCGATCCAAAATCAGAAACAGAAGACAAGAAAGTCTGAATGTGACCGAATACTTCAATTCTTTGACGGAGTTATGGCAAGAGATAGATCACTTCTACAACATTGGATGGGTCTGTCCCAAGATGCGTCCCCAAGATGCAGAAAAGTGCAATAAAATGCTTGAAAAGGAACGCACATTCTACAGGGCCTAAATTCTGAGTTGGATGAAGTATGTGGCCGATTACTTGGAACTAAACCTTTCCGTCTCTCCGCGAATCATTTGCAGTAGTCCGAAGGGAAGAAAACAGGTGTTGGGTTATGTCACATTCAGCCCGGCAGGACACCTCCTCTGTAGGCATTCATGGATCAGCCTTGGCCACCCAAAAACATGTAATCAAACACGACACTCGATATCCACCAGCTGAAAGAGTAGTTGTGTGATTCTGTAAAAGGCCCAATCATACCAGTGAAAACTGTTGGGAAATGCACGAAAAGCCACTGGAAGTCACGGAAGCTGCGAAGACAACCAAAATCAGCCAATATTGCTGAATCCACATCTGGCGCAGGTCCGGAATTCTCCAATGACGATTTGGATATGCTTCGTCAGCTTCTGAAGCAAACTAGAGCATCAATGGGAACTAAAAATCATAACCAAAAACATCCACGGCTACAATGGCGAAAACATGTATAATCCACCAAATTTTTTGTCCAAACCCAACACACAGATTATTGGATAGTGGATACAAGTGTTTCAGACCATATGGCTGGGTCTAGAGGTGTTTTCAATAAATATAACAAATGTCGCACCCAAAATTGATGTTTGGGTAGCAGATGGCAAAGTTTCTCCTGCTGTAGGAAAAGGAACGGTTTTCTTGTCAACTATGAATTTAAAATCTGTCCTATTTGTACCAAATTTGTCCAGTAACCTCTTGTCAGTAAGCAGAATAACCGAGGATATGAATTGTGTTGTAACCTTTTATCCATCTCATTGTGAATTTCAGAACAATTCTTCGGGGAAGATGATTGGAGTTGCTAAGAGAAGAGATGGTCTGTACTATCTCTCTGGAACAAAGCTATCGAACACCACCAAGCCGCAAAACTCTATATCTCTGTCAGTTATTTCTCATTCTGATGTAATGTTGTGGCATCAACATCTAGGACATCCTAGTTTCTCTTACATGAAAGTCTTGTATCCTCATCTTTTTATGAATAGAAAGGATTCAAAATTTCAATGGAACAGTCTGTTCTTGCTAAGCAAACCAGAATAAATTATCCCCTAAACACTTGCAAACCTTCAAAACCATTCCAATTAATCCATAGTGATGTATGGGGGTCTGCTCGAACACCAAATCTCACTAAAATCCAATAGTTTGTCACATTTATTGATGATCACACAAGAGTTTGTTAGGTGTATCTAATCAAAGATAAATTTGAAACCTTTTTATTGGTTCAATCAATTCCACAAATTCGTCATGAATGTTTTTCAATCTAACATTCACATCCTACGAACCGCTAATGGAAAAGAGTAACTTTCAAGTGAGTTTAACCAGTATTTAAGGGAAAATTGGATACCACCATACCCCAAAACAAATGGGGTAGCCGAGAGGAATAATAGTCACTTATTAGAAGTGGCTAGATCTTTGATGTTTACCAGTTCTCTCCCTAATTTCTATTGGGGGGAAGCCATCCTCACATCTATTTATTTGATAATCGTCTACCCTAACACCACTCCAATTTAGAACACCTTTAAACCTCCTAGCCACTTGCTTTCCCAGCCTAAATCTATTCGGCTCATTATCACCAAAAGTGTTGGTTGTACATTGTTCGTCCATAACAAACAACCAAATAGGAATAACTCGATCGTAAGGCATTTAAATGTGTGTTTGTAGGATACTCGCCAACCCAAAAAGAAATAAGTGTTACTCCCATTCACTCAAAAAATTATGTCTCAATGGATGTAACTTTCTTTGAAAACACATTTCCTCACTCTCCTACTGATCTCCAGGGGGAAAAGGTGACAGGGTTAGTGATTGGGATCCCACAGTGTCTTCCAATATCTGAGGATGTGTATAACCCTATAGAACCAGCTCCTACACCTAGTCCTAATCCCATTCAAGTTCATGAACACATAGATGACTTGCTGGACCCTGTTTACAAATATTCTCGCAGGCCAAAGAACCCTCAGCAGCATCAATCATCGAACCAAGGATTGGAACCTGATATGAGAAATGATTTGGATATCCCAATTGCAGCCAGGAAAGGTGGGTAAGGTCATTTACATGCATCCTATTGCAAATTTCTTAAATTGTTCAAAGTTGTCTTCCAGTCTTTTGACTTTTACAGCAAAGATTGACAATGTTAAATTCCGAAAGATATTCATGATGCACTAAAAGATCAAAAGTGGAGGAAGTGTGCAAGAAGAAATGAAGGCATTACATGAAAATAAAACTTTGGATGTAGTTGGAAGCAAATGGGTCTTTACGGTGAAGTATAGGGTCGATGGAGAAGTGGACAAATATAAAGCCCGATTGGTAGCCCAAAGATTTACACAAACGGTATGGAATTGACTATGATGAAACGTTTGCTCCTGTGGCAAAGTTTCAATTTCAATACGTGTTCTACTGTCACTTGCCGCCAAACTTGATTGAGAATTACACCAACTTGATGTCAAGAATGCCTTCTTGAATGGTACACTGGAAGAGGATGTTTATATGCGATTTCCACTGGTTTTTCAGTCAGAAAATGAAAGGGCAAAAGTCTGTAAACTAAAGAAATCATTGTATGGGTTGAAACAATCTCCACGTGCATGGTTTACCAAATTCAGCTCTACTCTCACACGGCTAGGATATGTACAAGGAAAGGCCGATCACACGCTCTTTATTAAAGAAGGAGAAAGTGGACGTAAGTCCATCCTTATTGTGTATGTGGATGAGATCCTAGTAACAGGTAATGACAGTGTAGAGATTGGTAGACTGAAAAAATTGAGAGAAGAATTTGAGGTCAAGGACTTGGGAATCTGAGATACTTCCGTTGGCATGAAGATAGCTAGAAGTAAGGAGGGAATCTTCATTTCTCATAGAAAGTATACCCTTGACTTACTACAAGAAACTGGAAAAAATGGGTTGCAAACCAGCAGGGACTCCATTGGAAAAAATTGGAAGAGCAAAATCAAAGAAGATGACCCTCAAACAGATATTGGTCGATTGTCAACGCTTAGTTGGAGGTTGATCTACCTATCACTTACACGACGGATATGCCTAATGCTGTAAGTGTTGTGAGTCCAACAATACACTCTCCCACTCAATGCCACTTAGAAGCAGTCAACCATATCTGAAATATCTCAAAGGAACCCAGGAAGAGGGGCTCATGTTCAGAAAAGGAAATGGACCGTAGCATTGCGGGATTTGTCGATGCCGATTGGGCTGGAAGTGAAGATTGCAAGTCAACGTCTTGGTTTTTGTTCGAAGTTGTGGGGAAATCTGGTCACATGGAGAGCAAAAAGCAAACCGTAGTGGCCAGGAGCAGCACAGAGGCTGAATTTGAGTCATTGCTCAAGGGATGTTGAAGTTCATTGGCTGTGTGAAGTCATTTGGCTAGAAAGGCTAATGCAAGACCTAAAAATTACTATCAATACCTATCAAGTTGTATAGCGATAGTAAATCAGCTATTAGCATTGTGAATAATCCCGTCCAAACATGATCGGATGAAACATGCCAGGATAGATCAATGTTTTCGGATGAAACATGCGAGGATAGATCAATGTTTTATCAAAAACGAAATGGGTACAGGGAAGTATCGAACTATGTCACATCTCCTCTCAGGATCAAGAAGCTGAAATTCTTACTAAAAGCCTCACGAAGCC
Organism: Haberlea rhodopensis; assembly: GCA_907163345.1. Lineage (NCBI taxonomy): Eukaryota > Viridiplantae > Streptophyta > Magnoliopsida > Lamiales > Gesneriaceae > Haberlea > Haberlea rhodopensis. Next base: position 3,351 of record CAJQUN010002408.1, on the reverse strand, counting down.
ATGTCATGAAAATCTTCTATGCAAGCTTGGAATGAAGAACATCTATTCCTAAGCTTGAGGGGGAATGTTGAAGATTGTCAAAGATTTGAAGAATATTGTAGAAGATAATGTGTTGTATCTTTCCTTAAAAAGAATACCTTAGAATAGGAAACGATTGTGAGAATAAATCAGTGATTTATTTCCTAGTATAGAAAATGGGTGTCTAAATTGTACAGTTTTCATCGTGAATAATAAGCAAGTATTAGTCAAATCATCTTGTTTCAAAAACTCATAAAAGATAATAAGTTCCCTTAACACAGGCAGTAAATGCAAGGAAAAACCGTAAAGGATGGAGGGGATACCAATAGCGGCTTGTACTGAATATTTGCACAACTTACCAATTTGGGTAGAAGTTCATATGCTTTTGGAGTAAGTCCTGCCCCATCGGCCATCCAAGGTTCTTCTGAAGAGCTATCATGAACAGTTTTTGCTTCAGAAATTATTATCTCATTCAACCTGGCCTGAAAAAAAAAAAAAACAAGGCCAATAAAAATAATAATAATAACTTCAAACCCAGCAGTCAATTTTTCAATTTTTGACAAGTTTCAATTCATAGACTCGGATAAGTTAAATCAAAGAGCAGAACTTCAAGCACTTGTTCCAGAAGTACTCACTCCCATAAACTGCCTGGAAGAAAAAGTAACAAGAAACATAACTGATGAAATGATAAGCCAACAAGAAACCTTTTGTCAAATTTTGGAAAGGCTTATTCCAAAACTCAACGGGGCATAAATATGAAGCAGAACTTGAATGCAACCAAGATATCAAGCTCCAACTGTACTATCCTTCGCTATTAGAAATCACTTTTCTCAAAATCTCGAGCTTATGGGAGGTGGGACAGCAATATTCTTTATACTTCAACATAATTATTCAAATAGTAAGCGTAAGATGGAATATACAACATTCTTCATTTTTTACATATCAAAAAGCAGGATCTAAATTGAAGAACTATATATGTTTTTTTTTCTTTCTCAAGCCTTAATTAAGAATAAAAAATTACTCATGCTCATTTTTTCACGTGATAGGTGGCCTCTAAACCAACATAATATGCGTTTTATGTAGAGTGTCCTCAAGTTGGAATTGTTTCTTAGGCGTAACCAATAAGTTCCTACACGGTGAGAAGACAGCATAGATGGCAAAAGTCAAACCTTAGCTTCATCCATCTCTATACTTGCATTTTCAAGTCCATCCAACATTGACGAGTCCTTGCTAACAAGTGAAACCTTAAGATACGGGAAAAACTCAGGGTGACAAAACTTATATTCACAGCAGTTATAATCGATACAAGGATACCAACCAAGATAGGCGTTAATGGTCCTTCCAAATCAAGGAGTCCTTTAGCAAACGCAGCTGCAGACATCTGCCAACAATATATATACAACAGAAAATGTCAATAGTTTGACAGTGTACTATGCATGACAAAATCTGAAGAAGGTTGAATGAAACTTGGAACAATTAAATAGTATTATCTGAACAAATTCAAATAAATAATGTTTCGAGAATTTTAAACTTAGAAGCATACACAGTTCTATGTGGCAGACTAACCTGTACACGACCCTCATCTGAGCTATAAATCTTTAAGTCATGACGATATGTGCTATGGAGACGGAGCAAGCCGGTACCTTCACCTGAAACATATAGAACCAATTAAGGAAGGACAAACGACATAGCAAAACTGGAGAAATAATTGCCAATGTCATAAAAAGGTGAGATCCAATCCCATTCAAGAGCAAGTCATTTCCCAGAAAAATGAGCAAACGGCTATTTTTGAATACATATTAATGTACTAATTATAATAGAGTACCCACTATCGAGAAGACTATTATGTCAAAATTCAAGGAGAGGCATGATAGACGCAAAATCTTGCAAGTAATGAACTTGAAAATCTAGAGCTAGGCAGCCAAGTATGCAATTGCCAGAGATGGACATCTAACAGCTAACCTGGATACATGTTGTTCCGAAAGTATCTGCCCAATTCATCAGCCTGTAAAGAAGATTATCGAACGTCAGTCAATAGGAAAAATATTTGATAGCATAAACTTATCACCTAAGCCACAAGTATTTCCTTCAAATAATGGAAAACTGAGATCCAATTATCATGTAAAGACACCCAAGATTTGGATAGCTTCCATGATGAAACAAAATTTCACCTGTTTCCTTCCAGCGTGAGTGAGAACTCCACCATATTTAAGAACCATCAGGGCTTCAGTAGGCCGTTCTTCCCCTTCACCATTACTCTTTGCAACTTTTACCCATTTTAATGGCTTGAGTTGAACCTTCCTATAAATTCCAGAGAAGTGCCCCCCCTGAACATGAAAACAATATTAATGATTGCAATCACATCTAACAAAGTTTACAGAGCTTGATTCCCAGGAAATACAAGCAGCCAAAAATATCCAAGATTCATGACAAAAAAGTATATCACTCGGTGTGAAAGATAATAAGAAAGCTTTAGCCATAATAATCTTATTGTTACTAAAATCATTAAACTATTAAAACATTCAATTGTATACATATGCTTTCAGTGTTCACGATTGGTGAGGGTATTTAATTAGAAAAATGGACCATCCAACTGTATTCAACATCAAATTGACATAGTTAGGACTCCACAGAACCCATGAATTGGAGTTGAATCAGAAGGAGACACACAAAGGTAGAGAAATACTAGTTCAGCCACCTCCTAATAATTCATCAAACCTGATCCTGGTGGATTTATGGCTATGACTGTGTTTTAATAGTCGGTAAGTAAGCAGTAGTCTTCAAGTCAAAAATTTCAGAAACTCTCTCACTGGTTCAAATAATTTTTTTATAAAAAGCATGTCTCGTGGTCTTCCAGTGAAACCAAATTATGGATTTCACACAGCACAAAGCTCTTGCTTTCACCTACAAGAGCCAAAAGGTGGATTCATCATGATACTCACCGTTGTTTGGCTATTAAAGAAATTCGAAATGAAAATTTCATAAGTTGAACTAATTAAAAAAATCCAGAAGTTCTATTTTCGTCTGAAAGAATGGATAAATATCGAAGAAAAATATATTCAGATAATCAGACACCATGCATGAAGAATTTCATGTAATCAATAACAAAGCAAATTAAATCGACCTCCTCAAGCACTGCTTTCACTTGGCGAAGCTTTTCTGCATGTTCAATGTCTTCTGCTTCACTATCACTTTCTCTACCAGTTCTGGATGATCATCATTTTGTAAGTTCAGAGTTCACTGAAAGCAAATTCAATTAGAAAAAAGCTACCTACTTTTGTGTTCAACCATGTATAAGAAAAAAGGTGTTCATAAAAATTATGATATGGAAGA
>CAJQUN010002407.1:0-27135 GCA_907163345.1 Haberlea rhodopensis | reverse complement strand
TCGTTTTGAGAACGAGGCTAGCAACTTGTCTTGAACCCCTTTCGATTTGAATCGTGTGGACGTAGAGACGAGGTGCAAATCTTTGTTCGTGACTCGTGGTCTTGCAACAAGGATTCTGCTACAAACAACGACTACAAGGGTATGATTCTTATCAATCTCGGTATGAATAACTTGTGTATAGGTCCAGTGGTAGGAATCAAGTTTTATTTTCCGCTGCGTATTGCATGATTGATTCCTAACAGTTGAGGCATCTCGTTGATGCCATGAGAGGTATGCTCTCGTTGGGTATATGCTTTGGCTGTTTCTATATGATGATGAGATCGTTGATGTCATGTAAGAGGTATGTCATTGTGGGAATATGCTTTGGCTGTTATATTGATGGTGTCGAGGCATCTCGTTGATGCCATGAGAGGTATGCTCTTGTTGGGCATATGCTTTGGCTGTTTCTATATGATGATGAGATCATTGATGACATGTAAGAGGTATGTCATTGTTGGGCATATGCTTTGGCTGTTATATTGATGGTGTGTGAGGCATCTCGTTGATGCCATGAGAGGTATGCTTGTTGGGCATATGCTTTAGCTGTTATAACGTCTGAGGACGAAAATATGATATGTGCTGCTAATATGTGGACATGAAGGCTGAGCCACTGGCATATTAAGCTGAGAGGCATATCATATCAGTCCCGTTATAACAGGATATGGACTGAAATATGTGATGACATATTGAGCGTATATTGTGTTTTGAGGTATGTACATGAACAATCAGGAAGGAGTATTACAAATGCATGAAATTACAAGGAGTTGTTTATCCAGTTTTTAGCATTATATTGATGTTGAATGTAAACATCATTTCGATATACTCATGTGTTGTGTGGTTGTTCTGTAGGGACTCATAGCTGGGGAAAGCCGGGATTGTGAGTCTACCTTCTGCTGCTAGGAATTAAACTGATTTAGATTGGATGATTTGTGCTATGTAAATGATAACAAGATGTGATGTATATGAATAATATAAGCGCAAGACATATTGAAAATCTTGATCAGTTGTGATAGGATCTTAATCCTGACAATTAAAGAATGTGATTCATTGAATTGGACCTAAAATTAAGGATTAAGGTGACGAGGCCCCACAAATATATTGAGGTGATAATTACCTCGGCGTCCAAAATGTATTGTCCCACAAAAAGGTGACACTTTCAGAAATACCCTATCATCAACTTGGAATTCTAATTCTAATGGTCTTCTCTCTTAAGGGCATAACTGGCTTGTCTTTCTGAGCTGTTTTCATTCATTTCTGATTAACTCGATTTTCTTTGCATTTCTTCTACAATCTCATTTTGCGCTAATTGCCTCGCAATCTTGTTCCAACATACCGGTGCTCGACAACTCTTGACATATAAAGCCTCAAATGGTGCCATTCCGATAGTTGTCTGGAAACTGTTATTGTAAGAGAATCCCACCAATGAGATATTTTTGCCAATTCCCACCAAAATCCATCACTACGACCGTAACATATCCTCTAGGTTTTTGATAATTCTCTCAGTTTTGCCATCAGTCTGTGGATGGTAGGCGGTACTCATTGCTAACTTAGTACACATGGCACTCTTAAAGCTGCTCCAAAATTGGATACAATCTAGGGCGTATGTGCAAAATAATGGAAACGGTTACTCCATGTATACGAACCACATTGTCTACATATAATCGTGTCATCGTCTTGTAAGAGTATGTACGAACATACGGCATAAATGCGCTGACTTGGATAATCTGTTAACCACAACCCAGATGTTCGACATGGCAAATGAGTCATGAAGTCCATGGCAATGTGTTCCCAGTTCTGTTGTGCCACTTCTAAACTCTGGAGTATACCACCAGGTCTCATTCTCTCTACCTTGACCTGCTGGCATGTCAAACATATTGCCACAAACTCGACAATCTCTTTCTCCATACCTTCCCACCAAAAATGAGGTTTCAATGTATGGTACATCTTACGACTTCCAAGACGAACACTATAACGACTGCAGTGTGCCTCCTGAAGCAATGTTTCTTTCAAGTCTGTAAACTTCGGTACCACAACCTGTTGTTCAATTTCAACCAACCACCAGATGACACACTGAACTTAGATGGTTGATTATGTTAGGAATCCCATCAAGCAATACGCAGCGGAAAATAAAATTTGGATTCCTACCAAGGACCTATACAAAGTAATCATATCGAGATTGATAAGAATCATACCCTTGTAGCGTGTTTGTAGCAGAATCCTCGTTGCAATACCACGAGTCACGAACAAAGATTTGCACCTTCTTCTCTACGGTATCCACACGATCAAATCGAAAGGGTGTTCAAGAACAAGTTGCTAGACTCGTTCTTAAACCAAAACTAAATTCACGGTTCAAAACCGATCAACGACGGTCGTTCAAATCCCTATTCACGGCAGCGGCGGCGGCCTGAGATTGAGAGCAAGAGGCGGCAGCCGAGAGGTAATTTTAGGTGGCTATTAGGTTTTATGATTATTAACTCTTAATCCCAACTCATCACACTTATTAGTTTATAATATACTAGATTTAATTAAAGGCTTTCCAAAAGCCTTATTGGCCCATACCCAATATATTAATTAAATCCATATATCTAATATTTGTAATTAAGACTCTTCTTAATTAATTAATTCATCCAATGAATTTTATCTCCCTTTATTGATTTAATCTTTGTGCGACCCAATAGGATCTTGCAATGTTGGTAGTGACATAAAATCTAATTTTATGTCACAAGCAATGAGCGGTATCTAGCAACACATCAAGGCTACCCAAATTACAAGAATGTCATTGACTCGACATAATCTACGGACTGTGATAATATTAACCATGTAACTTAATCCCTTTGTCCAATGTGTTTAGATTGAACACGAGTCATGGAATAGTCATACTCGTATATTCAATCTTTTATTTCTTGATCCCCAAGTAGAACTAGAATAAACGAATAAGCTCGATATCGCATATCGACTCATTCGAGCATGGCCATGCATTTTTAGTCTTACTTGATCAAGGGCCTAAACACTTCTCATGTTATATAGGAGGGACAAATCCTTTCTTGATCTCTCAACATCCCTCTACATAATTCGTGGTGTATCCAATGATTATCTTTATAGTTTACCCTGGTACAGGTAACGTTCGACAATATCAAGATACATGACTCCTTATGTGGGGATCTCTGGTGATCTCAAGTCGTAAGGATTACATACATTTTATCACTATGAGAATTGCTTATGACGTCATTAACTATCCATGTAGCATTCTCATGGTGGGTCTGTCCAGTACATCGTTCTATAACATGCACCCATGTGTTGATTTGATATCTCATATCTATGAACAATTCATCAATAAAAAACATACCAGTCTCAATGCATTATCATTATCCCGATTCATGATAATACTTGACTAGGGACAATCTTTAAGAACAATACGATATTATTCTAAGGATATTAACTTATATATTAGTTCATGTTACACAGATACTCGAATAATATATAATAATGAATTGCCATTAACAAAATCATAATACATTGTATGTCATAAACAATCATCTAATGAGTTGTCTTAGGGCATATCCCAACAAATCTCCCACTTGCACTAAGACCAATCAGACATATACTTAATGCCTAGAGATCTAGTGGGTATGATACATTATCATCAGTTGGTACTTGCATATTTTTGCATCTCCTCTTTCAACGATTTCTCGAATGAAATGAAAGCGCCGAAGTATGTGCTTGGATCTTTGGTGAGATCTAGGTTCCTTAGCCAATGCGATGGCTCCATTGTTGTCACAATAGAGTTCAATCGGATCTAGTATGCTAGGCATCACCCCAAGTTCATAAATGTACTTCTTGATCCAAATAGCTTCCTTTGCTGCATCTGAGGCAGCAATGTATTCAGCTTCAGTTGTAGAATCGGCTACTGTCACTTGCTTTGAACTCTTCCAGCTTACAGCACCTCCATTTAGGCAAAACACATCCTGATTGCGATCGGAAATCATCTTTGTCGGTTTGGAAGCTTGCATCAGTGTAACCTATTACATTGAGCTCTTCCTCACCTCCATAAATCAAGAATGTATCATTAGTTCTTCTCAAGTACTTCAGAATATTCTTGACAGCAATCCAGTGACATTCACCTGGATCAACTTGATATCTGCTCATCATGCTTAGGGCATACGAGACTTCGGGACGAGTACATATCATGGCATACATGATAGATCCAATAGCTGACGCATATGGAATCTTACTCATGCGTTGTCTCTCATCTGGTGTTGAAGGACACTGATCCTTTGAGAGATGTATCCCATGTGTCATAGGCACGAATCCTTTCTTTGATTCTTGCATGTTAAACCGTTTTAGCACTTTGTCTATGTATGTACTTTGACTTAGGCCAAGTAATCTTCTTGATCTATCTCTATAGATCTTGATACCAAATACATAGGTGGCTTCACCCAAGTCTTCATAGATAGAAAATCAATTCCCTAGCCAAATCTTTACAGATTGTAAGGTAGGGATATCATTCCCAATGAGAAGTATGTCATCTACATACAATATTAGGAAGATAATTATGCTCCCACTGACCTTCTTGTAGACACAGGGTTCATCTACGTTTTTGATGAAACCAAACTCTTTGATTGCATCATCAAAATGAAGATTCCAACTCCGAGAAGCTTGCTTCAATCCATAAATGGATCGTTGTAGCTTGCATATCTTTCCAGCATCCTTTGGATCGACAAAACCCTCAGGTTGTGTCATGTACACATCCTCAAGTAAATTTCCATTAAGGAAAGCTGTTTTGACATCCATATGCCAGATTTCATAATCATGAAATGCAGCTATTGCAAGTAAGATCCTAATGGATTTAACCATGGCAACCGGTGAAAAAGTTTCATCATAGTCAATACCATGAATTTGTTTGAAACCTTTAGCAACCAGTCGACCTTTAAAGGTTTGTACATTACCATCCATGTCGGTCTTTTTCTTGAAAATCCATTTGCACCCTATGGGTCTTACCCCTTCAGGCGGGTCAATCAAAGTCCATACTTGGTTTGCATACATGGATTTCATCTCAGATTTCATGGCCTCTTGCCATTTCTCAGCATCAGGGCCCATTATAGCTTCTTGATAAGATGACGGCTCATCTTCATCAATAAGTAGTAAGTCACCTTGTTGAGTCACTAGAAATCCATATCTCTGTGGCTCACGGTGTTCTCTTACAGACCTACGCTGGGCTTGTGTCTGTTGAGCAGGCATTTCATCCACAACAGCTTGTGGTGTCTGCTTTGTTTCCATCTCAATATCATGTTCAATGTTTCTTGTGGTTGTACTTCACTAAGTTCTATTTGTCTCCCACTAGTTCTTCTCGAAATAAATTCTCTTTCAAGAAAGACACCAGTCCGAGCAACAACTACTTTGTTTCGGTGGGATAATAGAAATAGTATCCTTTCGTTTCCTTAGGATACCCCACAAATAAACACTTATCAGATTTGGGTCCAAGTTTATTGGAGGCGTGACGTCTCACGTAAGCCTCACAACCCCAAATCTTCATAAAAGACGTACTAGGACGCTTCTTAGTCCATATCTCATATGGTGTGTGAGACCCCGATACTTAAACATAATGTAAGGTGCAATTATGAGAACTAAGCATTTCAATATCAGAGTATTTAATCGTGTTGACATTTTGAGCTTACAGTTCAAATGTACCCAAAAATTTTCAACAGATAATAGTTACATTTCTCAAAACAATAGGAGTGACACTATAGTTCTACTCTACTACTTGTAGAGACTACGCAAAAGAACTATGTCCTGCTATTGTAGTAGCACTCCTTACAGCTCAAAGTATCAGCCCCGACCCTAGTTCTCCTTAGCAAAGGCACCTACAAAGACAACCCCCAACACATGAGCACATAGCTATTCATATACAACACAATATGAATACGTAAGGCGTAAATGCATAATCATAAATACAAAACACTTCCTGTATTTTCATCGCATTTACAACGCCTATTGGTTGTCCCTGTACCATGTACCATAATTCATAAACAACTCACTATATAACATATGGTTTCATAAATAAATGTCATGACATATATCTCTTTTTCTTGAGTCAGTCATCATCAGTTATTTTAATGCTTCCTCGCTTTCATAATCTCGAAACAAGCGGTATCTCATCCTCGCTTCTTCATACTAGCGGTATCTCATCCTCGCTCAGTATGGTATACCCCGCCTCCATGTGCAAGCGAGCCTCCCCCCTCCCGCTCCACATTTTTAGCGGTAAAGCGTAAGCATTAAAACCTTAACTGTGATCGCCCTGACTCGTGGAATACACCTCTTTATTCCACATCACAATATGCAACACAATGCATAATATGCAACAACAATGCATAATAACATGTATCAACTCTTAATGCATCACATTGCATTCATCATGTGTCAAACAGACAAACATAAGTACATGTTACCGTTGAGATGCCTGTACGTCGCTTACGTACCTTTCCAAAATGTAGTGTGTGGTGGGACTCTATCCCCTGCGTTGTGTAGCCGTCTGTGAAGGCTCTACACCAGTGTACAACACAATATTAGATGCCAATTTATGATCCAAAATCAAAAATCCAACAAAATATCAATTTTTCAAAACTCTGCCTCTGGCGATCGATCGCTACCACTTGGCGATCGATCGCCAGACTCCATTGTTCCATGGCGATCGATCGCGCCATTCTTGGCGATCGATCGCATGCCTTTGATTTTGGCTACTGGACGTCGGCGATCGATCGCCCCATTTGTGGCGATCGATCGCCACATGGTCTGTGCGCGACATTTTCCAAAATGCTCTAACACTGATTTTCATACCTTTCTTCTAACATGTAAGACATACAACATGCCCAAACAAACATGCTAGTAGCTACAATACACTACCCTGAGTGTATTCATATCAAATTTACACCCCAAACATAAGCCCACATGCATAAATGTCGACCATTTACACACAAGTACTCGATCAACTTTTCTGGAAACAGGGCAACATTTTCATTCCCAGATTTCTTGAGTACTTCATTTCATGCTATAAAAACTATAACATATTTCATAAAACATGCTCAAACATGAAACGTCCTGGGCTTTACAAACTACCATGCATGTACTCAAATCGAAGGTTCACCCTAAAACCCATCTAACATGCATAATATCACCTCCTCAAAATCACTCCCAGTCCACATTTTCCAGAAAAACAGGGCATACTCCTACCCAGATTTCCGAACACCATACTTTACATGCTTATTTCCTCTACATAAAACATGTAATATACATAAGAAAAAATACTGAGAGCTTCATAACAACACCATGTAAGCATTTAAATCGAAGGTTTTAAGAAACCTAAGCTAACATGCCATTTTTTACACCAATAAAAGTATGAACTCAACAACTTAATTTCAAACCAGAAATGGTTTCTCACCCCTTTTGCTCCGATATTTGGAAGCTTTCCAAGCAATAAAAATGGTGGATCTCCTCCTTTTCTTCCTTATCAGATGTTGGACGAAAAATGGGAGAGGAATGGAGGAGTTCCAGCTATGGCAAGGTGGAGTGGGAGATGGGACAAGGGGCATGGGCAAGCAGCTGGCAGCAGGGTATGGGTCAAGGGGGGGGGTGGTTGAGTGGTGGGTTAAGTGATGTGTTATGTTTTGGTCCCGGTATTTAGCACGATGTATTAAAATATCCTCACATGATATTTTATAGTATTTTCTCAATAAAATACTTCAACTCCCATTTAATTATGCTTTACCAAAACAAACCACACATACCCCAAATAATCATGCCACAACCCCAAAATCCCAACATATAACACATGCACCCTCACATGCATTTCCCAAATATTATTAATTCAACACAAGAATTAATACCATAATTTTCACAACAATGATTAATGTTTAAATAACACCTAATCATTTCGGGGATATCGCATGGTGTCTTCTCTACTGATTTTGATGGAACACGGTTCAGTATAAATATTGCTGTTTCTAAAGCATGTCCCCAAAAGGAAGTCGGAAGATCTGCATGACTCATCATTGATCGAACCATGTCCAACAAAGTTCGATTCCTCCTTTCGGATACACCATTTCATTGTGGAGTATACGGAGGTGTGAGTTGTGGGACTATCCCACACTCCTTTAGATAGTCATGAAACTCTTGGCTTAGGTATTCTCCTCATCGATCTGAACGGAGGATTTTGATACTTTTGCCAAGTTGGTTTTGTGCTTCATTCTTGAAATCTTTGAACCTTTCAAAGGTTTCATGTTTATGTTTCATTAGGTACACATACCCATATCTACTGAAGTCATCAGTAAATATAACAAAGTATTGAAAACCACCTCTAGCATGTGTGCTTATTGGTCCACATACATCACTATGTATGAGACTCAATAAATCATTCGTCCTTTCAACATGTCCCTTGAAAGGGGTTTTAATCATCTTGCCCATTAAACAAGATTCACATGTTTCATATGATTCAAAATCAAATGAATCTAATACTCCATCCTTATGAAGTTTTGATATGCGATTCTCGTTTATATGACCAAGCGACAATGCCAGAGATAAGTTGGGTTAGAATCATTATTCCTATTCCTTTTAGTATTTATGTTATAGACAGGCATATCAAGATTTAATACATAAAGACCATTAATCAATTGTGCACTAGCATAAAACATATCATTCAAATAAATGGAGCAACACTTGTCCTTTATAATAAATGAAAAACCAACCTTGTCCAAACAAGAAATTGAAATTATGTTTCTAGTAATAGATGGCACAAAATAACAGTCTTGTAAATCTAATAATAAACCAGAAGGCAAAGTTAAAGAGTAATCTCTTATAGCTAATGCAACAACTCTTGCTCCATTTCCCACTCGGAGATCAACCTCGCCTTTTGCCAACATCCTACTCCTTTTGAGATCCTGCACATTAACACAAATGTGAGAACCACATCCAGTATACACATGATGAAGAAGTAGATAAATTGACTTCTATAACAAAATACCTGAAGTGGAAGTCACACTTCCCTTTTTCTTCTTAAGATCTTACAGATATAATTTGCAGTTCCTCTTCCAATGACCGGTCTCACCGCAATGGAAGCAGTTCCCTCCCTTAGCCACTCCTCCCTTTGGCTTGAGTGCAGAAGCACGAGGCTTAGATTTAACAAAGACTTTATTGTTCTTCTTAAAGCCTTTTGCTTCAGCCTTTCCCTTGCTCTTATTCACAATAAGAACATTAGTGGGCTTAGACTTCTTTGAGTTTGCTTCATATGTTCTCAACATACCAAGCAATTGCGGTAGAGCTTTTAGAGTCTTTTCGATTTCAATCATATTGTAATTCAATACAAATTGACTGTAGGTATCAGGCAACGATTGCAAGATTACGTAAGTGGCCAACTCTTGGTCCAATGGAAAACCAAGCTTCTCAAGATTCTCAATATACCCAATCATCTTCAGTACATGAGTTCCAACAAGGCTTCCTTCTACCATTCTGCACTGGAATAACGCTCTAGAGACGTCATACCTCTCTTGTCTAGCTTGTTGTTGGTAGAGTTGCTTTAAGTGCTCGATCATATCGAACGCCTCCATATCCTCATGTTGCTTCTGAAGCTCAGAGTTCATGGTGGCAAGCATAAGGCAAACAACATCTAGTGCGTCATTCTGATGCTTCTTGTAAGCATCCTTATCAGTTTTAGCGGCCGTCACGGAAGGTTCCTCAGCAGGTAAGGGTTCCTCTAGGACATATTGCTTTTTATCTTGTTTGAGGACAATCCTCAAATTCCTATACCAGTCTAGGAAATTAGTCCCATTCAGTTTGTCCTTCTCAAGGACCGATCGCAATGATAGTGTGCTAGTTACGTTGTTTGGTGCCATGGATATCTACAATATAAATATGCAAAATAAGTTTATGATTTTAATCATTTAATAAGGTCTTATATTAAATGACACTCCCACTATTTTGTTTAAAATTATAAACCCTCGAAACCTTAGTGGGCCAAGATCCATATTTCACCTAATCCTGAGTTAGCTTTGGCTAATCACCCAAGACTCGGTTATTTAGGTAGACAACACTTTGTCAATTACATCACATGTAATTCTTGGATGGTTGGACGAGCAACACTTTGTTCAAATTCATCTAATGAACTATTATCCAACCACGTGCCTCTAGGTTCCCAATCATATTGAGATAACCTAGTTAAGTCAGACCCAATATAAAGTAAAACGGATATCACTTTTATCCTTCCGCGCCTTACCATGATTGTCACGGTGCTTTTCTTTGGCAAACCCACACATGTTCAATCAAAGTCTTGACGAGTACTTTTAAATTTGGAAGGCATCTAAAACTTAATATTATTAGAGGGATTTATTGATCTCATGATTTTATTAATATTGAAAATATGTCTGGTACATATATAAATATACACATATCTACATATATGTATATCAAGCATCAATATTAAATAAAACGATAAACATGCATCTCATACATCAACATAAAAAACGTGACATGGTTATAGCCCCTACTAAAGATTTTCTCAAGCCAATGAGAAAATCCTAAAAGGTCAACCTAAGGTAACTTCTCCAAGCACCTCTTTGGCTCCCTTTTGTTAACAGCCTCCTCACCCCGGCACCTTGGTCCATCTTCATTGATCTCCATCAACAAAATAAACTATACTATATAACAATTACATGAGATAGAGAATTCCTCGAGTTACTTTCGAGGGGAACATAGGGGAGGGATAACATTTAAGGAAAAATAGAGAAGGCACGACACGCATGCCGTATTAAATTACAAGCATTCACAAAATCCTATCTAATAGGTCATAAGGCTATAATCATGCACCATGCTCAAACAACACATAAAACATGCTATAACAATTAATGAATTAAATTCTAAACATTTTTAAAATTTATTCCAATTAAAACTGTAAAATAAAATTTATGAAATTATCGTACGCTCGGGACATCACATGCCACGGATACTTTGGTGCGTCTCAAGCCAAGGACTTGCTAACCCTAGCAAGCCCACGATTGCAGCCATGTTTCGGACTAAAGGTTCAAAAACCCTAGCCTAACCCACGGCCCAACCATGAACGAGACTAGGGTTCGAAACCCTAGCCATGTCGGCGGCGGCTTGGAGCTCATAGAGCAAAAGGGTTCAAAACCATAGCCACAAGACGGCGGGCCGAGAGCCATGGAGCCTAGGGTTCGAAACCCTAGCCCAACGGCGGCGGCTCGGCCCATGCTCGAGCCAAGGGTCCGAGACCCTAGCTTGCATGTGGCGGCCGTGTGGTTCTCGCGAGCCAATGGCTCGGTTTTTAGCACGTATTCTCGTATACTTCGATCCGTCAATTATATCACATATAATATTGCGATAATTTCCACAAATCGATTAACACATATCATATATGAATCATACAGTTTTAAAGCATGCAAAAGATTCAAAACATGATTAAATAATTAATCACATAAATCCGATATGAGCTTTGTACACGGCTCTGATACCACTGTTAGGAATCCCATCAAGCAATACGCAGAGGAAAATAAAATTTGGATTCCTACCAAGGACCTATACAAAGTATTCATATCGAGATTGATAAGAATATACCCTTGTAGCGTGTTTGTAGCAGAATCCTCGTTGCAATACCACGAGTCACGAACAAAGATTTGCACCTTCGTCTCTAGGGTATCCACACGATCAAATCGAAAGGGTGTTCAAGAACAAGTTGCTAGACTCGTTCTTAAACAAAAACTAAATTCAAGGTTCAAAACCTATCAACGACGGCCGTTCAACTCCCTATTCACGGCGGCGGCGGCGGCGGCGGCGGCGTGAGATTGAGAGCAAGAGGCGGCGGCCGAGAGGTAATTTTAGGTGGCTATTAGTTTTATGATTATTAACTCTTAATCCCAACTCATCACCTTATCAGTTTATAATATATTAGATTTAATTAAAAGGCTTTCCAAAAGCCTTATTGGCCCATACCCAATATATTAATTAAATACATATATCTAATATTTGTAATTAAGACTCTTCTTAATTAATTAATTCATCCAATGAATTTTATCTCCCTTTATTGATTTAATCTTTTGTGCGACCCGATAGGATCTTGTAATGTTGGCAGTGACATAAAATCTAATTTTATGTCACAAGCAATGAGCGGTATCTAGCACACACATCAAGGCTACCCAAATGACAAGAATGTCATTGACTCGACATAACCTACGGACTGTGATAATATTAACCATGTAACTTAATCCATTTGTCCAATGTGTTTAGATTGAACACGAGTCATGGAATAGTCATACTCGTATATTCAATCTTTTATTTCTTGATCCCCAAGTAGAACTAGAATAAACGAATAAACTCGATATCACATGTCGACTCATTCGAGCATGGCCATGCATTTTAGTCTTACTTGATCAAGGGCCTAAACACTTCTCCTGTTATATAGGAGGGACAAATCCTTTTTGATCTCTCAATATCCCTCTACATAATTCGTGGTGTATCCAATGATTGTCTTTTTAGTTTATCCTGTTACAAGTAACGTTTGACTGATATCAAGATACATGACTCCTTATGGTGGATCCGATCTCAAGTCGTAAGGATTACACATTATTATCACTATGAGGATTGCTTATGACGTTCATATAACTATCCATGTAGCATTCTCATGGTGGGTCTGTCAGTACATCCTTCTCTAACATGCACCATGTGTTGATTTGATATCTCATGATATAATTCATCAAAAACAAAACATAATCAACAAGTCATCAATATTCATTCATATCCCGATTCATGATAATACTTGACTAGGGACAATCTTTAAGAACAATACGATATTATTCTAAGGACATTAACTTATATATTAGTTCATGTTACACAGATACTCGAATAATATATAATAATGAATTGCTATTAACAAAATCATAATACATTGTATGTCATAAACAATCATCTAATGAGTTGTCTTAGGGCATATCCTAACAGATTAGACATAACAAATTCCTTTAATCGATGAATGTATGGATATGTACCTTGAACCTTCTTGATCATCGAGATAATTTGTGGCTCAAATGTGTCATTATAGTTCTGCCAGACATGGATTGGTGCTACTGTGGCATCCTGCACTTTTTGGCTCAATGCATCTTGCCACCTAATTCACATTTCCTGATTGGTATTGAATTTCTCAATCAAAATCTTGTAGCAAATCTAACCATCATCCTTGTCTCATATTCATTTAACTGAGTAAATATATACTTTAAACTCTTGTGGTCAGAGTATAACTGTTCACCATACAGGTAGATATTCAAGGCAAAAAAATAGCTACCAACTCGAGATCATGAACAGTATCTCAAGACTCATGTGGCTTTAATCGCCTTGATGCATAAGCAATAACCTTACTATGCTGCATCAGAACATATCTCAAACCTTTGACTTATGCATTAGCACAAACTACAAATTCCTCTGATCCATATGGTAAAGGCAACATGCCTATAATAGCTGGTCAAACCCATAATATTCATGCGTATTCTCAATCAATTCCTAAAGAGTTGAACTTTCCTTTCAACTTAGTAAAATTCAAAAACTAAAAGTCCATAAAATTCATCATCAGTACCCATTGTCCCAATTATTTAGATTAATTATATCACGACACTCATATGTACAACACTTTTTATCTTTGATTCAACAATATCTTCATTCAATACTTATATCCAAGATAACATTAATATGAACTTGTATCATAAGATACCGACTTGATTTATTAGAGACTAATTCCTCTAAATTATTCAATGATCACAACCTATGATTTCCATTAGGTTCAATACCTAGTCCTCAAACGAACTACACCTCTACAATATACGAATTATGGAAAACACAATTTCTTTCCTAAATTTTCCTAATTCACAATCATTAAGTTCTTATTGTAATTTTAATAGTAGTTTTATCGAGGTTCCCAAAGCTCACATGCATCGCTCTAATCTTTAGATAGACACTACACTTGTGACACCCTTTACACATGACACATACGTAAGATGCATATAGCATAATATTTAATGACAGCGGAATATATAATTTGTTAACTTTAATTTTTTTTTTTTGAAGAAATCAATTTCTACTACTGTAGAAATCGATTTCCTAGGGCGATAGACTGGAAGAAATCGATTTCTAGTACCATAGAAATCGATTTCTTGAGGCAGTTTGTTGCGAGAACAATAATTAGCAAGAGGCAAAAGCAAAAAACAAATTTCATGTTTTAAGGATTTCAAGATTCTAACTACAAATTAGTCAAACCAAGCAAAATAGTAGAAAATTCTATATGCAAGTATCATCTACTAATTCATAAGAAAATTGTAGAAAATTTGTAGAAACTTACAAAAATTCTTTTCTCCTTTCTTTTCTTTTCATTGTTCGTGTGATGTGTGTGTAAAAGTGTAATAATTGTGTTTTTTATCTGATATGCAGCTATAAATGGGTAAAAAATTCAAGTGAATTCCATGTTTCTACTACCTCAAAAATGACCAATCATAATATAACTAATTAATGTACAAATCATGTAGCACAAGGTACAAGCTATTCAAGGTACAACTCATGCAACATAAAGTATAAATTATTTAAATTACTACTTTGCCTTTAAACATCTATTCAATATATTAAAATATTCAATATTTGTAAACATCTATTCCATATAGTATATATAGAAATTTATTGTCTAAAATGATTTCATATATGCTATAATGCTTATGCATGATCTTGTTTCGTGTTGTTACAACACTTCAATTATTTAGCTCATAAAGTGTAATTCAAATTTAATCCCAAAGAACAATTAGGAATAATTTCATTACTTACAGAACCACATTTGTTCAATATAGTCGGCTAAACTCGAGTTCCCTAAACACGTGGAAACTTAGCATTTCTTTTTATTTCGAGGCATATAACATCAGGTCTTAACTCCAAATCATGAATAACCCATATATTATGCAAGTAGAGTTTTACACAGCTATTTACCAAAGTTACAGATTAATCACATCATTTTGAGAAATAAGCCCAAGAAAGCATAATAATCACATCATTTTGAGAAATAAGCCCAAGAAAGCATAATTATATTAATTCAACATCATATAATAAAAGCAATACAATTTGTTACGAACAAATAATTAGGCTCTGATTCCCAATCGATCAATTTTCCGCATCAAGAAAGAGTATACAATCATTCTCTATGTATCCCAAGATAAAATTTCTTTTAAGCATCGGCAGAAAACTTAGTATCGTTCACTGCTTAACTTAATTTACCCAAAATCATTATTACAAAGCTATCATTCATTTGGTAAATATGTGTATTCCAATAGACCAAATACACCCAAATATTTTGACTTATTTTAAATCATAATAAGTAAAACTGCACTAATATAACTCATGATGAATTAATATAGTCCTCTAAGTCCATGAATACGAGACTTAGTAGATACTACTACCAAATCGCAATATACAATTTAATATGATATAACTGGATGAAATATAGCTACCAGTTGATGTGATGCCGATCGATGAGGTCTTCTATAGCGATATAATCACAAGATCGCATTATGAATGTAATGCTCTCGTGTCAAATAAGACTCGTACATTGTGACCAAGTATAAGATATTTACTTGCGATCGCACCTTCCGGAGCCTTCCTAGCTTGTTCCTCTTGCAAATCATACACTGGTCTGTAGGGGAACCGACTGCGAAGTACTATCCTTCGGCTGAAACTTTTGTTACTTTTATGGCTGCTCCCAAATAATAATTACTCAAGCTTCATTCAAACCAAGTTTAGATATTTCCCACAACATTTGTGCTCTATCCTTCAGTTGCAACACAATTAACTTTAGCCTCCTCGCCGATGGATAGTTGACTAGTTAAACAAATACTCTATGGCTCGAATCACGATTCTACCCTTTCCACGTTTGAGTACCATATTTGGACGGACGTATATTCTGGAAATGAACTATGATGGCCTCCACATCCAAGTCCTCACGTGTTGTTAGCTCAATTTTTAGTTCTTTTCTCGGCATTGTACGAGGACTAAACGTAGACTCCAGTACTACACCCATGTCTTTTCGGTCTCTAGTTCGCGGTGTCATTCGACAAGACATAAGGATTAATTCCTAACTAAATAAATATAATCCCAAAATATGAAATTCGGTTAACACCGAGTTATAATCCAAACAATAATTACAGTGCTTGAGGTAAATCACTTAGCTGTCAATGCCTACTTGTTCACTACATGTCCGAACTCTAATCATCTAATATGTAATCACAGCAGGCAAAAGCATATAAGCCATGTATCAAGCACATACGCAAACATTTTATTTGTGCCTAGACAAAGTATCATAACTCTAGTTCGAGTGTATCCAGATTACGCTCTGATACCATACTGTGAGGGCCTGGTCCTAATAATGCATTTAAGTATCACACAATGATTATTTTAATGTAAACAATGAAAGATAATTTAAAATCGGGAAAAGTACATAAAACATCATATAGTTGGTCCAAATTTCATTTTGCAACCATTGTTTGAAAATTTACAGTTTACATCCTCAACTTTAATGAACTGTAACACTTTGCATCCTCTTGACTTGATTTTGTATTTTTATCGAAGATGTATCGTCGAATTCGATCACCTTCTTACATACTCAAACTTAGATCCATTAAGATAGTTATTCCAAATTTAAAAAAATAATAATAATATTTTTAGTATTGAAATTCTCTAGTTAGTGATTACGGAAAATGGAACTGACACCCCAAAACTTTATTTTGATTTTAAAAAAAATTAGCAATAGCAAGTTTTGAGTGACTCTAAGTTTGAATATGTAAGACGATAATGAAATGTAGCAATCAATTTTCGATAAAAACACAAAATCGAGTGAAGATGATGCAAAGTGTTACAATTCATGAAAATTGAGGATGTAAACTATAATTATTCAAACAATGGTTGCAAAGTGAAATTGGAAGGTAATTGTCCCTTTAAAATTTATAAACATGTGGCCCAAATTTTTTGACTTGATTACATATAACCATAACTCATTTGTTAATACTGAAAATATATAACTACAATTCACAAATAACCCCATTGTTCATCACATATGCATCAAACATAAAGTCTTCCAGTAATATAATACTCAAAATACAAATACTCGGGGCATACTCCTGTAAAATAAAAATAGTTTAAAAATCTCTACTAAAATACAGGACTAGGACTCAACAATACCAAACCTAAGCTCGATGTCACTAGGCTCTGGTACTCTGCTCATCACGAGCATCTGACATTTATCCACCTGTATTACCAGCCATGCCCATACACAATGTCTTGACATCCCCCACAACGGGGGTTAGTAACCCCAGTACAAGAAACCATATAAATCACGAATATGACAAATTTGCCATGTGATGCGTGCCGTGCAGGAATGCGATGTGTGTACAGGGGTAATAATCTCAAAGTGTTTATCCGGAATCAAAGGAAAGATGATCAACAATATCAAGCTCGAGCCAGGATGGCGACCCATTCGACGCCCCATCGGGCCAAGCGATGTGTCCATGCATCCATCGTCTCTGGGTGATGGCGGCACACTCGGTGTTACAGTTACTATCTAAACTGAGCCAGTGGTGTGCCCTAGCATCCCCATGACACCGTACCACAAATATCAAGATAAATGATACAGGTATCAAAGAATCCTTGATCAACGTGATATGACCAATGTAAATGCATCTCAATGTATCGTGTATGATGCTGCTCAATGTATCGTGTAATCGAATATCATGCAGCTCAGCATGTCATATAACCACATTGGAATCAAATAATGACAAATAAATCATACCCCGAGATCATCACATGTCTTTGTCAGACATTATGATGGAACCGGTATTCTACGTACCTCAACCGAGTTTAAATATCAATACCATAATTCCATACAATGACCTCAGTTGACCTCGGATATAGTCACCTGACCAAATATCATCCAAATATTTCAAGACTATCAATATCATTATTTTAAAGATCATGTTTCAAGCATACTCTAAATTTCAGCAAAACATGCATCAGATAAACTCACAACTCTTTCAAACTTAACCAAATGACATGAGTTCAATTTAATTTGAAAGCTAACTTAAAATATGATAATGCATATGTTGGACACTTCCTCAAATTTGTTCATTTACCTAATACAAATTGGGTCTAAACAGTATCTATGCAAAACTGGAGAAAACTATAACTTCCAGCTTGACCCATTTTGGTAGAAAAATCATAATTAATTCATATGATAACCAAATCACATGATTCAAGTAGGTAATACAAGCTAACTCAACATAAAAAGATCTACAACTTTCATTTTAGTAAAACTAGCATAATGTTTTCATGTGAACTCCAAATTGAGATTTTACTATCAAAACAAAGATAACCTAAAGATCTACAACTTTCATTAAGAGAGCAACATCAAATACATACTGCATGTTTCCAGAATTTCGATGAATGTTTAGTGCATAGTTTAGTAAAATCACCATAACTTTTACATCTTAACTCGAAGTTGGATGATTTACTGTCAAATGTAAGATAACTTACAGATCTATAATTATTATTAAGACTTCAACTTCAAATTTGAAACTTAACTATACATAAAATTTGAAATAACATGATGCATGCAACACTCAAAACATCATATTCATTTCACATCAAGTCACACTTAAATTCTCAATCCAAGGCACTAAAATTCGACCATCAAACATAATTTGAAGTTGGTAAACCTTAATAATGATGTTATACCTTCACTTATCTTCAAGATTGGGACACCAATAACCAAATCAGTCCAAGCTCCACAAATGTAGTTGTCACTTGAAACCTTGCTTCAAACTTTAAAGTTCTTGCACCATAATACTACCCTTGCCTTAGTTTCCAAACCTAACTTGCATGTGGATTTCATTCATAATTTTCAAGAGTAATTTGAAGCAAAAAGCATGCCATGGTTCGAAAATGGAGGGAGGAAAAGACAAGAATTTAGTTCAAGGAAAAAGAGAGAGAGAATTGGTCTTGAAATAAAGGGGAATCTCATGCATAAAAAGAGTGAAGTGGTTAGTAGCGTTTATCACGTATACCAAATTAACCCTCTCAGTTAATAGCAATAATGAATATATTATGCGTGAGTAGAGATCGATCCCACGATGAAGGGTATATCTTTGTGTTAACTTATGCAAAATAAAGGAAAAATGGAATTTTGAAACCAATTAAATTACTACTACGATGCAAAATCTAAGAAAACTATGAAGTAAACTAATATGTAAGATTAAACTATGATGAATTAAATTATGAGAAATGAGTGATTCTTGATTTTTGATTGACTTTACAATTGGGGTTTACTATCTCGATCATCGATCATCACATTCGTTGGGCATTCAATCCAATAATTAAAGTCATATCTCACCTTACTTTTAGTTAAGTTTCCTAAGCATTCTATTTTAACCCTTATCAAACAATCAATCAAAATACAAGTGATTAAGATTTAAATTGATGATAGCATAAAAACTAGTGAGATAGATGAAGCTAAACTATATAATCCAAATGTTTATGTTTAATTTACTCATTCTTTTTCCTAAGAATTTAACAAACTCAAAGCGAAAATTTATTAATCTTTGCTTTATAAATTAGAGGGATCAAACGAATCCGAATTTTATATCTAATTTAGTGTTAGATTGCATGAATAATAATTAGGTGATCAATCTCACAATCAAACACCACAATCATAGAAAAAAATCAGAAAAAATAGATACTCAATGAAATTTCAACAAATAAAACGTAATCTCACGAGAATCGTAAAATCCAATGTATCGTTTTTACTAACCAAGAATCATAAGGAGTTTAGCCACTCATGTTCAATGCAAAACAATCAAAATCAAATAGGAAAAGCATAATAAAAAACAAAGTAGAAACATTACTAAAGAGTAGCACAATTCCGGAGCGTTACTTCCATCCCGTGCCTTGAAATCTTCAAATTCTTCTTCAACAATTGAAAGAAAATTCTTCTGAGTCTAAAATATGATGAATCATTTGATTTGAGGTCCAATTTTTGTGTAAAGGGTAGGAGGCTGATATGGTAGGTCAAAATCTAGCCATAGATGGTAAAAAGCGAGTTTCCATATTTTTGAGGACACTACGGCGCGATCGATCGGTAGAACCCCGCGATCGATCGCTGGTTCTTTTTTTCAAAATTTTTGGGCGAGCGATCGTAATCGTATAGTAGAAATCGTCGATCGATCGGTGTTCGTTGCTCAACTTTCGGCCAGGCGCGATCGATCGGTGCTTTTGTAGCGATGGATCGATGTTAAAATAACGTTTTATGCATTTTCTTGATCTATTTTGATTTCTTATCAAGTCCAATGCATTTTTGGTACTTATTCACCATTATTAACTCGATGTCTTCGATTTCACCTACATTCACACAAATATATGATTAGGTAGCATATGCATCAAATTAACCATTAAAACATACATAATCATTGACAATTAAATCCACTAAATGTGTCTATTTCTAGCCACATCAGTGGGTGACTTCTGAGGGGGGGGAAGAGTTTTGTGTTTGTGTGTGTGGTGCATTGCACCATACTTGTGCGTGTATGGTGTATTGCACCATCCACTATATATAAAGCATTTATATACATATATGCAATTTATATCTTTCCAATAGAATGTGTCGTAGTCTGGAACACATTTATTTGCAATCTATAATTTAATCATCCTGATTTTGCACAATCATCATTAATACAGATTAATTAGTAACAGCTGGTTCAGCTTTACCCATATCCTTTTTGCTGTATTGGAGGTCTTGATCTTGCTTGTTGGATTTTGGAAACCCGAATAATCTTTGTTTTGATGTTAACAAAACTTGTTATTGTGTTACTAACATATTTCATCAAGTTTGTAGTTCATAGATGATATCTTACAGCTTGATGATTATAAAAGAAATAGGTTGAAGAAACTGAACCAGTAGATACATCCAGCAGACCTTGAGCGCCGTTGACTAAATTGATCATCTACCGGACTACAGTAGACCTTGAGCGGTGCTGACTAAATTGATCATCTACCGGACTACCAGCAGGGGACCAATAGACCTTGGACCAGCAGACCTCGAACCTTCAACCAGTAGATGTCGATCAGTAGACACTACAAGTCACTCAACCTACTGCTGCACCCAAGACCCAGTAGACCTTGGACCAACAGACCTCGAAGCTCTGACCAGTAGAGTACGTCCAACCAGTAAATGTCGACTAGTAGACATTGAGCAGTAGACTCAACCAGTAGAGGCCAGCGGATTCGAACCAGTAAAGGCTAGCGGACTTCGAACTAGTAGAGGTCAGCAGACTTCGAACCAGTAGAGGTCAACAACTCGACCAGTAGACTTGCATGCATCCTGCTCTATTGGAACAAAGCAGCAGCCTTCAAGAATAGCCAGAAGCAGAATATGACCGTTGCAATGTTTGAAAGCTTACCAAAACTGTCCCAACGGTTATATTGTTGGGGGAAAACGATTTCTAAGTTTTGGTGATTACAAACACCTACTGGATGTTAAAGATCAACCGGATGCTAAAGACCTACCGGGTGAATACACCTACCGGATATTAAAGTCTCACCGGGTAAAGACATCAACTGGATAGACACTAACCGGATGAAGTCATCAACTGGTATGAAGTCATCAACGGATAGAGACATCAACCGGATGAAGTCATCAACTGGTATGAAGTCATCAACCGGATGAAGACATCAACTGGATAAAGTTATCAACTGGTAAAGACATCAACCGGATGAAGACATCAACCGGATGAAGACATCAACTGGATAGATACCAACCGGACAAGCTATCAACTGATAAAAACACTAACCGGATGAAGTCATCAACTGGTATGAAGTCATCAACCGGATAGAGACATCAACCGGATGAAGACATAAACTGGATATCTATCAACTGCAAAGTCTCTCACTGAACAAGGACATCAACTGGTCTTAAGAGGATGAACGACCAGTTGAACAAAGAAACCAGCAGAAGTCTAAGCAACAAGACAAAGTAAGTACAACATTCTCTGACAAAGGTACAACAGAGCGGCGCACCCTGCTATATCTCCGCCACCATTACGTCAGAGTGAAAAGAGCCGTTGTTTTACAAAATGGAAAGAAGACAACAGGTATTGGAAAGCTAATCCATTCCATATACAAAAAGGCTACCGTTGGACAACCAAACCTATAAATACGCAGCAGAGCAGAGAAAAGAAGTGTGAGCAACTTTCAAACTAAGAGAAATACTTCAAAGCAAGAAAAGCTATACGACTGATATTTCAAACGTTCAGCAAAGAGCAGACAAACCGCAAAAGAATCTGTGACAGATTTTTCAATTGAAGTCTGCTGCTTAGAAACTCTCAAAGCTAGAAAGTTTTATTCTGTAGAGAGTGTTGTAAAATCACGTATATCCAAAAGATAAGAAGAGTGTGATTGCTAGGAGTTTAGGCCAAGTGTGTTAGTGCCTAAGGAGGTTGTATACTGTAAAGTGTAAACCAAGTCTTCTAGTGAATCCTTCCTGCAAGGAAGAAGGGGAGACGTAGAAGCGTTGTGTGCTTCGAACTTCCAGAAACAACTCTCGTATTATTCGTTTATTGCTTTATTATTTCAGTTTTATTCCTCACAAGTTTTGTAGACGTCTTCCGCACTATAATAAGTGTCTACTGACTTGCCTGTATTGAGAAGCAAGTAACACTTAACAGTTTACAGTTAACCAGAAAAAGAAATCGAAATTATATCTAGTGTTTATTCAACCCCTCCCCTTCTAAACACTACCCCGATGCCAACAAGTGGTATCAGAGCTTAGGTCTTCTCAATCTGAGAAATTACTATTTACCAAAAACTGATGGCCTCATTCAGCAAGATTCCAATGTTCAAGAAAGACGAATATGATGACTGGAGGATCCGTATGCAAGCACATCTAAGTGCTCAAGATGATGATATGTGGTATGTGATCACCGAAGGACCGTTGAAGA
Source organism: Haberlea rhodopensis (assembly GCA_907163345.1). Taxonomy (NCBI): domain Eukaryota; kingdom Viridiplantae; phylum Streptophyta; class Magnoliopsida; order Lamiales; family Gesneriaceae; genus Haberlea; species Haberlea rhodopensis. The sequence continues at coordinate 4,039 of CAJQUN010002407.1, read as the reverse complement.
TCATGAAAATCAATACAGCTGCCTCTATCACAAGTGGTGATCCACAAATGGTAGAAAAGGAAAGATCTCAATGGTCAAATGAAGACAAAAAAAAGGCAGACCTAGACAACGTGGCTAAAGACATTTTGTTCAAAACTTTGGACAAAAACATGTTCAACAAAATCAAAATGTGCCCAACAGCCAAAGAGATCTGGGAAAAGATTGCTCAACTCTGTGAAGGAAATGATCAAACCAAGGAGAACAAGCTTACTGTGGCTTTACAAAAGTTTGAGCATATCAAAATGATAAATGGAGAATCTCAACGAGTATGATGAAAGAGTGATGACTGGAATAATAAATGAACTAAGCAGTCTGGGTAAGGAGTTACCCAACAGAGAAGTCACTCTCAAAGTGATGAGAGGTCTACCAAGAGAATGGGATGTCAAGACCATTGCTATGAGAGAATCGAAGGATATCAACAAGATAGATCTACATGATTTGTTTGCTGATTTAAAAGCCTATGAATTCGAATTAGGCATTCGGGTTGAAGATGAACCAAGTACAAGTCAACCAACAAAAGCTCTCACTGCATCTGAGTCTCTGCCTACTCCTACTGAAATGACTCCAGAAAAGATGTGTAACGATGCGATGGCAATGTTCGTAAAGAAATTTGGAAAATTCATGAAGAAGAACCAGAGACCTTATCAATCATATCCTCGAAGGCAAAGCTCCAAAGGAAATTCAGAAGAAGAAGAGCGAGTATGCTTCAACTGTCTCAAACCAGGGCATTTCATCGCAGACTGTCCTAAACCCAAAAAGGATGATCACAAAGAGGATCCAAGGATTACAGAAAATCCAAGGAAACCAGAAGAACATCCAAACGGGACAGAGACCAAAAGGTTTTAGTGGCAGAAGATAGTAAGAGCAAATGGGCTGATTCTGAATCAGAATCAGAGGAGTCAATTAGCTCATCAAGCGAGAGTGAAGACGAAGACGAAGAAGTCCACTGCTTAATGGCGAATGATGAAAATGAGGTACATGAAACCAACCTATCTGAATTTACACATCATGAACTCACCAATGCATGCAGGACATGATAAATGAGTATCAGACGCTATACGAATTTTGAAAGCTACAAGACTGAGCACTCAATTCCAACTAAAACGCTTGAAAACAAACTTGATTGTGAACAATCAAGGGAGTGAATTGCTTAAGGGAAGCAGCCAGTCGCCTAGTGAAAGAAAGAGATGAAGCCAAGGTGCGTACCAGAAACTCAGCAAACTGGTTAGCACTTGGAATGCGTCGACTACCAGAAGGATGAATGATTGAATGCTTGAGTCTATAAGGCTTGCTGGTGATTTAACTGGCATAGGCTTTAATAGCAATGACAGCAGATCATCTGGTAATGAGCCGCAACTGTGTCTAACAAAAGGCAAGGTTCAATCAATGAACTTTGTAAGATCTAGCACAGTATATGACCCGTATGAACTGGTTAAAGAACCTGTTAAAGCAACACTCATCAAGGAACAGGTACAGCACAGAGGTTCGGTTATGTTAGAACCACTCAAGAGGCTAAACCAAGGCAAAAGTTCAGAAATGAACTTAAAACCACTGGTCGAGCAGCTAGAGAGGGTTAAACCCAACTGGTACTACAACTGTAAACCTGTCCAGAAGAGGATATGCTGAATAACAGGAACTACAAACCAAAAGCACATGCATACAATATTATCACACTCCACAGCTAAAATCATCACCTACATTATAAATGCACACACATTTCAGAAAACACACACCGACCTAAGTCATTCAGGGTCATACAAGTGTGGGTTCCGAAAGGACTAATCCTACCAGGACCCAAGTAGATTGCGGTACCAATCAGTCTATCGCTTTAATTGCAGGAACGAAGTAGAATGCATCCAGTTCGGAGCTCAGAATGGTTCTAGACAGCAGAGGATGCTCTAGACATATGACAGGGAATGCAAGCTTATTGTCTGAACTAGTGGACTCCACCGGACCAGAATAACTTTTGGAGATAACGCGAAAGGTAGAAACCGTAGGTAAGGGTAAGATTATCTACGGTAACCTCATCATTAAAGATATTCTCTTAGTGAAAATCTATGCTATAATTTGATTATTTAAGTCAATTATGTGACAATGGTCATTCCGTAGAATTCAATCAGCATCATGCACACAATTAAATCTACTGATGGCAATGTATTATTTATAGGAAGGCATGATGATAACACATATAAAATTGATTGGAACTTAATCAGCCTACTTCCTTTACTTGCTTAGCTGCCCAGAATACTTCCAAAAATTGGCTTTGGCACAAACGGTTTGGTCACTTAAATTTTAAAACTATTGCTAGTCTGCGTAAACTTGATCTAGTTGTTGGACTGCCCCAATTGAGTTCTCAAAGGACAAGATCTGTGCAGCATGCCAACTCGGTAAGCAAATCAGATCCTCTTTAAGAACAAAGGGAGTAAATCTTCTTCTCGGTGCCTAGAGTTGGCTGCATATGGATCTGTTTGGTCCTATACCAGTAACAAGTCTTAGGGGGAATGAAGTACACCCTAGTGTTAATAGACGATTACACTCGTTTCACGTGGGTCTTGTTCCTAAGTGGTAAAGATCAGGCTACTCCAAAGCTGATCAAATTACTGAAAAGACTCCAAAATGAGAAATCGTGGGGGATAGATAGAATTCGCAGTGATAAAGGTACTGAGTTTACCAATCAATCACTCGAATCATTCTAGATGACCTTGGTATTAAACACGAATACTCTGCAGAGCTAGAACTCCTCAACAAAAAGGAGTTGCTGAGCGTAGGAACCGCACTTTGAAAGAAGCTGCGCGAACTTGCTCGCGGAATCAGAAATATCGCAGAAATTTGGGCAGAAGTGTCAACACAGCATGTTATACGCAGAACAGATCGATGTAATTAAGCGAGCCAATAAAACCCTTATGAGATATGGAATGGCAGTTAAGCCAAATATTTCTTATTTCCATGTTGTTGGTTGCAAATGGTTTTATTCACAACAATGGAAAGACTCATCTCACCGCCTTTGATGCCAAATCTTGATGATGGAATATTTCTTGGCTATTCTACAGTTAGTAAGGCATTCAGATTATTTAATAATAGAACTCTTAATGTAGAAGAATCAGTGCATGTAAAATTTGATGACCCTACTGACTGTACACTATCCGATATACAAATCAACAACTTGAGTAATCGACTGGAAAGCACTTATATTGACGAAAATGTTGATGATGAGATTGATTACAGAAGCAGGGCTGACTGCCCTTAGAACCAGAAATCCCTGAAGCTCAAGCAGAAGGAGTCTGCTGGCCAACAAGCACTGCGCCAGCCATCAATGAAACAGTGGCATCCACCTCTACTGCAGTTGAAGGAACCAATGAGAAAGATGGGTCTATCAGAATCTCTGATTTACCTACCCACATCCAGTTCAACTGAAGAACTCAACCCACTAGGACCTTCGCTCCGGTGGAAGAAGGATCATCCACCCGAGCAGGTCATCGGTAACCCTCTTGCTCCTCTACGCACCAGAGGAAAATGATTAACGAATTTCTTCATGCTGCATTCATCTCTCATATAGAACCTAAGAAGATTGATGAAGCTATATTAGACCCAAGTTGGGTAGAAGCAATGCAGAAGAACTAAACCAGTTTGAGCGAAACAGAGTATGGTATCTAGTACACGACCACAGCATCACACTGTTAATTGGCACCAATGGGTATTTAGAAATTAATTAGACGAAAACGGAACCGTAATTAGAAATAAAGCAGATTAGTTGCACAGGGCTACAGACAGGAAGAAGGCATTGATTTCGAGAAACCTTTGCCCCTGTAGCACGACTAGAAGCAATTCGCATATTTCTTGCATTTGCTGCATTTAAAGACTTTAAAGTCTATCAGATGGATGTTAAGAGTGATTTCTTAACGGCAACTCCAGGAAGAAGTTTATGTTGAACAACCTCCTGGATTTGAAAACCATCAGCAGCCATCTAATGTTTCCGTCTGAATAAAGCTCTGTATGGTCT
>CAJQUN010002406.1:0-27161 GCA_907163345.1 Haberlea rhodopensis | reverse complement strand
AATCGATTTATACTATATCTTCATTGTTTGTTCTTGTTTTACAGGACAACGCTCTCTGGGAGATGTTTGTTGGAACCCAGGTAGACTCAAAGATAACTTACGATACCATTGTCCCACATGAGTAAAACTTGAAAGTTTAAAAGAATTACGAGGGATTATAATGGACTATATAACAATTTGAGTTAACCATTTCCGTAAAAGCGCTAACAAATAAGAAATAGTTATTATAAGAGTTGTGCAGTCGCGTTGGCAGTCTGGTGCAGTCTTGGCCCGGGACGTGATGTTGGATCATGCAAAACATACCTAAGACAACGTGCATATACATGGGAAGTATACGAAACTGGCAACATCCTTTCATTATGAATTATTAAGTCGGATCTCGAAAAAAATTTAATTAGTTAAATTCGTATGAAATTTCAATGAGATAATTTTTTTGTCAAGTATCCATCCGAAACCATCCAAGGTTCACAACATTTGCATGCAACAACTTTAAGCATTCGAGAAAACAGAAAACTGATGACCACCCATTATATATGTAGCTCTCCATGATGTAAAAAGAACCACTCGAAACAAAGTTTTTGAACCCTTCTGCTCAAAATTCCTTGACAGAGTAATCAATGGCACAATTTCTTGAAAATCTTGCAATTTTCTCGCTGATAATTGCAAGCACAGTTATGGCTGCACTCCATGCCACACTATAAACAATCAACTCTCTGATGTATCCCATATATCGAGGGTCAATTATCGGAACACCGTCCCCTGCTTGCTGTGCAGGAGTGAAGATCGTAGCAGGGAGAAAAAGGAATCAACAGGATAAAGTAGCCATCTGCAACTGTGTAAAACAGGCTTACCAAATTTAGACCGTCCAGTAATTCTAGCCGTATCGCTCACCTCCAGGAAATGTGGATTAAGCTTCGAGTTCCCAGTAATTGATGCCCACTACGATTGTTCCAAGTGAGTTCCTTTAACATGTAAATCTTAAGATTTTGTGCTATGTTCGCATTAAAATTTTGTCATGTTAATGAATCTACATACTAAATATTCGAGTCGTACAGTGTTAAAAACAACGGCAGCAGTCGTCTAATGTTGTGGTTATTTTATCGCAGGATTTCTTGGAAAATGTGACCTCAATCTCCATGTGAACGCATATATTATAAGGGTTCGTTCGATGGTGCCCTCAAGGACGCTATACTTGAGGGTCTATTAGCATTTCCTATAAGTCGAATAAAGTTGAAATGCATAACAGAAGCGAACTTGTAGTTCTATTAAACCAAGTAGAAGAGGGATTTGAATCTAAGTATGATTAATAAGGATATACTTCAATATGAAGTATATAATTTTAGCAGCTTGAATGATTTGCTTTTGTTACTATTGCTTTGTAAAACAATTTTACAAAACATATTATCCGATGAGGTGAAAACCTGTAATTACCTCATTTGATTGTTCTATTTGTTTATATTTTAGTATTATTATCATTATTATATTTAATTAACTAATAAAATGTATGAAGTGTCGAACGATAATGCTTAACCTATAAAAGTGTAAATCATGTCCATTGTTTCCATATTAAATAAATAATAATAGCATAAAAAAAAAAAAAGGGGGTAGGGTAGTAGAGTTAAATTCACTGTTAACATTAATTTAATTTATTTATTACTTAATTTCCAATTTCTATATCTCATATTGCTAATATGACTCTCTCATGCCTCTTCATTTTTTCATATCAAATAACTTTTAAGTTACAAGATTATTATTTTAAATTGTACATGCTAATTGCTAATCAATAATAATTAATTAATTAATTAATAATAATAAAATATTAAAATATAATCAAATAGAATAGTAAAAAATATAATAAAATATATGAAGTATCGAACAATAATGCTAACATATAAATTGTTGATCATGGTCATTGTTTTCCATATTAATTGTCAATGAAAAATAATTAGTTATTAAATAATAACAATACTACATATATAATAAAAATAGTAGTAAAATTGGGAGAGTTGAGTTATAGTGAATAAACATTAACATTAACATTAATTTAATTTATTTACGATGTATTATAACTTCTCATTTCTCTCTCTTCCTCAATTACTAATAAGACTTTCCTACAAGTAAAACAGAACAAAAAAATGGAACTCAAGAAAAAAGCATTTGGATAAACACACCGACGAAGACAACAATGAGAAAATGAGAAAGAATTGGGTATGGTTCAGGACGGAAGAAGAAACTGGAGAAACAATTGAGGAAGCATGGTTTTAATGGAAATCCTTACAGATTCCTCAACGAGGACTTCGAATAATTGTGGAAGATGCTTGAAGAAGCCATCAAAGAATAAGCTTTAGCTTCAGGTTTTTTATTCACATATAAAACCGAGTGAGAGGGAAGAAGAAAAGTTCAAGAACGGCAACGTAGAGGCAGTGGGATCTTCGAAAAAAATGGTTGTGGCCTCTGTTTCTTTGATTATGCTCGTGGTCCTCTTTGGAGTTATAGCAAGAGTTCACCAAACAGAACAAAAGATTTCATCTTTTTATTTTCTCTATTCTCCTAAATCATCTGTTAGAATCGATTTTGTTTCTCACTCAACATTAGAGTGATTTCTTTTATATTCATTGTTTCTTGCTTAATAAATCCAAGTTATCTTCTTTTATTCCGCAATCCGCCTGCATTCCCTCTTAATTACGGAGAGTTTCATTCTGGTAACCATAAGAAATTCATTTTAAGAGATTATTCTGCAGCACTATGGGCAAAGAGCAGTTGCAAAGCTCCCCAAACTCGACAATGGCGGCAAGTTAGAAATGTTGTGATTAATTAATTATTGGGTTTAATGATTAAAAGCTTAATAATTTGTATAATTTTGTTAATGAGATATAATTAAGGTAAGTTAATTATGAATAGTCAATTAGGCTAAAGAAATCTCACATTGAGAAAATTAGACACTTATGATTTGTTTATAATGAGATACAAATCAATAGAGTGTAGTTAAATAGAAAGATGGGTGCCCCTTGCACGCCGTCCGTCCGACCGCGCGTGTCGCTGCCTGCGAAGGCAGCATATCTTTCTATTACTCGGATTTTTAAAATGACTTTTCATATACCTGACTTTTCTTATTCTGCTGAGTTAAGTTTGAGACTTTTCACTACCTACATAATTGATTTCAGATTTAGTGTGAGACTTAAATCCGAATTAATCTGATGTTAAATATTGAGACTTTTCAACAACCCATTACATTTAATTATATGTGACATTTGGAGAGGTCTGCTGCTCAGCTATATAAGCTGCACCAACTCTAAGCTTTCTTCATTCCGAAAATCTACATACATATAGCATTCTACTTTGAGAGTACTGCACACTGCTAGTGTTTTGAGGTACTCTGCTCGGAGTTTTGCTTCAATCCGAACAGATGTGATTGGACGTTGTACCTTGGAACTCACTTGTCCAGGAGGCCAGAGAAGCTAAGACGGACAAATTTGAGTTTACGAGCACACGGCTTGATGTGGTTTCATCCAGAACTGTTTCCAAATTCTTGTTGATTAAGTCTTCAGTTTATAACTACTGCTGTAAGTCTAATACTTTTGTAGTTTGATTGTTTGATTTTACAGTATAATTTATCTTCTTATTACAATTGTTTAAACTGATTCAATCTTTCGATTAAATAAACAAGTACCAACAAGAAACTCCTCCATTTAACCTAACATTGCATAATACTACTCACTCTTCTTTGTCTCTATGCGAAATTAAACAAAAGAAAGCAATCCCAGCCATTTTATTGTTGAAATGATAAATGATAATCCGAGAATGGGCACTGCAAAATTGGGATTTGGCAATTCTATTTTCAAGCATAATCAAAAGACTGATGAAGATCATCCTTCTGCAGAAGAGAGATGCTTGGTGGAGTTGAAGCCTTCGCAGAAGAAGAATATGGACAACCATGGAAGAATTAGGAATTTTCTCGTTGGTTCATACTTGAACTTGTTGGATTTTCACTTCCAGTGTGGAGTGAGATTGTGAATTGGGAGGGTAAATATGGTATTTCTTATGAAAAAATAACAAATAAAATGAATATTTGCATTAATGCCCATGTATACACAACATAGAACTGGGGGAATATGAGCTAATTTTAAAAAAAGGACGATGACATTTTAGCCTATTAATATTTTATAGGGATGTTCACCTTTTCGACCTTTACAGGGGATCTGAATGCAATTAGCCCTTTATTTTGTTATTATTTTTTAGGAAAGTATGATTAACTTAAATTAAAAAAAGTGTATAATTCTAAAGAAGTGGTATAGGCTTATGAAACATTGCTCTAAAAGCTGTTTTTGTATGCTGAAATATAGGTGACGAGGTTGTATTTGATGTACGTGTATGCACTATGCAGACACATCATAAAAATTTTATATGTATCAGGCCTGAATCATATATACAAAATACAAAAAAAAAGTGTATAATTCTAAAGAAGTAGGTATAGGCTTATAAGACATTGCTCTAAGGCTATTTTGTTATGCTTAAATATAGGTGACGGGGTTGTATTTGATGTACGTGTATGCGCTATGCAAACACATAAATTTTTTATATGTATCAGGTTGAACTCATATAACACTAATACAAAAAAATGTATAATTCTAAAGAAGTAGGTATAGGCTTATAACAATTGCTCTAAAAGCTATTTTTGTTATGCTGAAATATAGGTGACGGGGTTGTATTTGATGTATGTATATACGCTATGCAAACACATAAAATTTTTATATGTATCAGGTCTGAACTCATATATACTCTAATAAAAAAAAAAAAAGTGTATAATTTTAAAGAAGTAGGTATAGGCTTATAAGATAATGCTCTAAAGACAATTTTTGTTATGCTGAAATATAGTTGATGGGTTATATTTGATGTACGTGTATGCGCTATGAGAACATACAAAATTTTTATATGTATCAGGTCTGAACTCATATATACAATAATGAAAAAAAAAACTACAAAGCATGTCAAAAATAATCAAATTCATATATAAAATTTTGTAAGAATTTTTTGTAGAATAATTGAGCAGCAGCCCTGACCCCATACGTCGAAGCTCCTGCGTGTGAACACAAAGGCTAAAAAGGTGGGGTCCACACGAGTATATAATTATTATTTTATTCTTAAACTCGATCTTTAAAAAATATTCTTGCTAGACACGATAAATAATTATATATATTTCAGTAGCAGTAAATCTTCCGAGCCAGACAAATTCTGGTCTTTACGTAAAACTAGTGTTTTAGAATGTGCTTGTAATTGCTTATTAAAGCACTTCTTTATTTCTATTTTTCTGCTTATTTTTAGAGAAGCAATAGTAGAAGCAAGAAAATAAAACACTCAAAATCTGTTTTTTATCCAAAAGCAGATAAGCAGTTTGCAAAAGCATTGCAAACACCACATTAATATGAGTACTGGAACACAAACGTTACACCTCGTGAAAAAAAGACTGCATTTGTTTATATTTTTGGTTCCTTTTCAGCATACAATGATTTCCAGACTGAAGGATTTTGATCTTAGACCGAAAAATCAATCGCATGAATACCCCTACCGATCGAAACCAGCAAACAATAGATTTGTTATTTATAAGGGGTGCAGCTATGACGTGTTCTCGGTTGTATAATTAGTTTAGTTATTAAATATTCACAATTTTAATACATAGAATTCTCAAATTTTAATACATTACTAAGTTTGATTGCATTGACTGCAATTGTACATTAATTACAAAGGGAATATTTGACTCACGTTCCATCTTCGTGACTTCGGCCTTTTTTCCAACTAAATAATATAAAAAGTTATTTACGAACAACTATGTCTCAAGATATTAAATGGATTAGCAATTGTAGCAATAAAAAAGGATTTATTGGCTAAACTTGAATACAAAAGTTTAATAAGTACTTTTGCATAAAAAAGACAAGAAATAAGTTTATAGTTTATATTCACCAACGTTGTTACCTTGATTACATAATTTTGCTTCATCATTTGTTGTCTTGTAGGGGCATTAGCACATGAGACTGTGGTGTCTTTGAAACATCAATATTGTAAGGGCTTTGTTGACGATTTTATTTACTTATTGTGTATTTTGACTAGTGTGAAGTTGCTTTTTAAGTTAAATATTTCTAGATGACATTGTGAAGTTGGTACAATTCTCATTTCATTTGTCTTTGAAGCTCTTGTAGATGTATTTGTTGAATGTATAAAAAAAACTCGTGATATGATGCATGTTTAGTAAGGCCTCAATTTTATTTTCACTTAGATCTCTCGAAAGTTTGAGTCGCCCTTACGAATACGATTGTTTTGTGGGAAAAAAAATTGATCTGCTATAGTGTAAATAGGAATATATATGTGTATTGTAATGTTTATATACACACGTATATTCCTTTAAGAGTAAAAATATAAATTTGCAAATTTGTCTTCTTAAATGTATGTAACACACGAACTTTAGATTACCTAAAACACGTTAAAAAATAAGATGGGAGGTAAATTGAATTTTTTATGGAAACTACAATTATCTCCCACTCTAGAATGTAATATCTAGTTTCGGCACAATAATAACAGATAGAACTCAAATATAATATTTCCATTACGAATCGCTCCTTTTTAGATTGTAATGGATAAGGAAAAAATATTAGTTATAGCCTGTATAATTTAGCATAAAAATACATAATATATGAGATATACGATAATTTTTTACCGTAAGGGGAAGTTCGTAATTGTTCAAAATATACTAATCTATTTTATTTACTCTTTTTATGATGGCAAGTAATTAATTTCCTACGTCATAAAGATGATGTCATGCTCAATCCGCGTGGCATTGTGACACGTTATTTACATGGAAGCAAGGTGGAAGATCTATTTCTCAAAATTTCAGCGAACCTTCCTGGTTTCGTCATATATTCAATTCTTTCACTCACAGTTTATGACATGAATTTCCAAGAAATTGTTCAATTTATTTATATATCGTAAGATACAAACTTGACAAATGATTGATGATTCCAATGTCTTGGAAATATCTTAGACTCAATTTATTTATTACTAACTTAATGCTTTTTTGACCGGCTCACACCATCTTTTGTTTTGGATTAAAAAAACGAGAACAAGTTAAAAAAGAAAAGATGGTTTGAAACAAAGACTAGTGCATCTACAAGGACTACGCACTGAGCTATCTGGCCTTGTTGAGATGGATAAGAGCTCACGACCACTGATATCCAGATAGATTGAGCCTATTAAAAGAAACCTTCAGCCATTCCAAGTACACCGATCAATTCAAAAATCACCCGCAAATCATCGACCAGAACCCACCTGAACCTTGCCAAAGCGACCAGACAAGCTCAGTGCGGGGCAAGCCGGCAACTCGCCCCACACCCCACTTTGCGAGGAGCTCGCCCTTGCAAGGAGCGTAGAGGGCGGGCGGGTGAGCTAGCAGCTCTACCCACCCCCCACCCCTCCTTGCGATGCAAGGCGCGCAGGGGGCGAGCTCGCAGCTCGCCTATACGCTATGGCTGAGCTTGGACCCTTTATTAGAGAAATCGCAGATACCTCCACTCCATTCGACCAAGGTAGAGTCGCTTCTGCAGGTAATAATGATTACTATTAGAAGACATGATGGTGTTTTCTGCAGATTGAGGCATACACGCAATTAAACCTCCCACACTGGCCAATATATAATCACTTTTGCATGTAATAATGATTACTATTAGAAGACATGATGGTGTTTTCTGCAGGTTGAGACATACACGCAATTAAACCTCCCACACTGACCAAGGTATAATCACTTCTGCATGGTAATAGTTGATGTGACGTGTCACCTGACAATGTGAATCCTACAAGTTACCAGCAGCAACAACTATACCCCTCCACCTCCTATAAATAAGGTTTGTTGGTGGTAAGAAGACACGATATATTCACAAATATACCTTTCTCACATTTGATCTTTATTTCAGGCATACTTAGCCTCTAAAGAAACTACATGAGCTACCCCTAGCCATCGGAATGAGTTTAACCAGTGTTACTGGTCCCTCGGAAGAAGTAATCTCGTTTTAACAACCTTCAACCACTTTGAGTAGACTCGAGTTCGAGTCGCGCTTGTCGCAAAAAAAATTGATTTATCTCCTTCCCTAAAAAAAAAAACTACGCACTAAATCTATTTCATATAAGTGAATTGACTCTCTTTGTTTTACTTCAAACTACATATTAAATAGTTAAAAAAAATAAAAACTAAAAACAATCAAAGTAGGTCAATACCAACTTAGATGTAGTAATTTTATATTCAATTTGAAGAATTTCTTGCCTTAAAATAAACTGAAAAGTGAAAACGATTGTAGATGAGTTTATATATTTTGTTTGTATCCATAATGCTAAAATAAAGTTAATTGTCTGATTGTGTGTTTTCTGAAGTACTAGAGCCTTTGGTGGTGGTGTAATCGCCTTTGAAATGGTCCATGATTTTGCTATGGTAGCTATCTGGTGAATAATCCAACACCTTTATGTGTCACATCAAGGGTGGTTAACGGATCGGATTGGCCCGAATCCAGTCTGGTAAGTTACCAGATCGGATCGATTCCAATGGTCAGGTCCAAAACCATCAGGTTCCGAGTAATTTTTTTAAAAAAAATTAAAATTAGGTGGCCAACGGCTGAACAATGGTTTTTTGGCCAACGACTACTTGGCTAGTTGGCCAAAAAAAAAAAATTAATTTTGTTTTAAACTTATATATTTAGGCATATGTGAGTTTAAAATTCATACAATCTTTATTACTCTATCAACTCTCAAGTCTCAACTATTATTTATTCTCTCAATTATTTTTCGAATCTCTCATTGTTCATTATTTAGTTAATTTACGAGCATAATACAATTATTATTATGGCATCTTCATCTCGCAGTGGTCGTCAATCACTTAATTCATTGACGACGAATTTGCATGTCCCAATTTCCGAGTTAAATGAAGATTATAATTATTTTTTTGATTTTGATGTTGCAGGTGCACCTATGAACATCGAATAAGAACCCGAACAACATGTTGAACATCTGGTTCCCATCAGAAGCAACAAGTCGAGTCATTCGTAGCCACTACCACAGTGTCAACGAGTATAACGATGACTCGCATGAAAAGAAGCAAGGTATGAGATCATTTCAAAATTGCTCAAAAAGAAGGTGCATATGAATATATTACAATTTGTAAATTATGTAAAACAACATACATGTATGAAGCTTGTGGTTCAAGTGGAGGCACCAGAACATTTAAAAAACACCAAACAAGTAGTTAGATGTTGGAATTAAAGAAAATAAGAACTGAATTTTTTTGGTTGGTGACCTAAGATCTAATTGTTGAAAAAAGCATAATTTTGAACCCATACGACCAATAGGTAGAGAAACAACACAACCACAAATTAATCATCTCACTATCACGAATTTTGTTTAACAGCTGCAATTAACCATATGTCACTTATATATATGTGATTGGATGTGAACTTCCTTTTATATAATGTGAACACGATGAATTTATTGAATTGAATTTGCTTCGGATATACAACTCACGTTTAAACATATTTCTAGGCTCACATCAAGGAAAAATGGAATAGAAATATTTGTTGAATATAAAACACTTCCTACCACTGAATTTTTATGAATCTTATGTTTAATTAAAAAGATATAAAAAAACAAAACAAATTTATGCTAACTACGATTGATCACTGCCGGCATAAATATTTTAAAAAAACATTCGTGGGTAGCGATCGATTGCGGCCCACATAAATAATTTAAGAAAAGCGTGATAGTTGCCCACAATTTTTTAAAAAGATATTTTTAAAAGAAATTTAATTATAAGTTTCGTTTTAGAACCGATTCCAACCTTAAATCGGTGACTCCGGAACCAATCCGGTTATTTTCCGAATTAGTCCGATTACCATGGGGTGTAACTGTAATTGGTCTACGCTTAGTCAAAGTCTCAACGTTTTCTACTTTAAATGGCCCCCCTTCTCTTTCCTCACCCTTCGTTATATTACACAATATTTTCTTCTACCAAATTAAATAATAAATAATAAATAGAGAGATTATATTAACTTCCACCATCTCCCATCCCACACTCCAAGTCGCTAGCCATTTTAAACTAAATCTTTTGTCTCATTCTTGATCATGTTACTAAAGTAGCTTACATTTTTTCAGTTTTCTGCCATTTCCGAGCTCAAAAGCTAGTGATCTCAAATATATCGTTATTCACATCCCCTCCTAGTCTCTTAAATGTTTCCTCTGTTTAAATCTTCAAGTTTCTTGCACACACTTTCCATTTCTATTTAAGAATTTCAATTCGAAGGCTGCATTTTCTGTATTCGACACTATCTTGATTCAAGAAACTTGAATCCCTTCGAGCCAAGCTGTAGATATTCTTCACTACTAGCAAAGTTTCACCAAACCCTTGATTATCTTGGATTTCAGATGGAAGAAGCCGGTTCTAGTGACCAAAAAAGTTTGATAGCGCTGATGCAAGGCAGGGAGTTGGTAAATCAGCTGAAAATTCGGCTTCAACTGTCCAACTCAAGCGAGAAATATGATTTTTTAGTGGAGAAGATAGAGTCTTCTTATGATAATGCTATAACCCTGCTAAATTCCATGGCTCTTCTTGAAAATGGAACCCCTTCTCATATTATTGGAAATACGTCCGAGTCACCTAATCATCTTGAGAAGAGTTCGAAAAGCGAAGGGTCGGACCCGGACTATAAGGACCAGACCCATAAAGGTGTTTCCAAGAAAAGGTACCTTTTTGAAGCCTTATCTTGTTCTTAATGATATATTTGATTTTTTTGCATTAGGGATTTATCTGACATGGTAATCTGCCTTTGACAGAAAGATAACCAAAAATGTAGTGAAGTTGTACGTGTATGCTCCGGGACAGGGCTTGAAAGTAATCTAAATGATGGATATAGTTGGAGAAAATATGGGCAGAAAGTTATTTTAAACACTATTCATCCAAGGTCAGCTAGTTTTCATCTTATCTTGATCAGTACAAATTAATTTGGGCTTCATAATCATGTTTCATGATTGTCATTAACTATAGCAACTTCTTGGACTCATTATGAATAGCATGTTTTTTGAGACTTTTGGATTGGTGTCATCTGCTATTGGGTTCAATTTTTTAACAGAATTTATTGCATGTCTCCAATCAAGATCTTATTTTTAGCTGCTGAACGTCTTAGAGAGAGAGAGAGAAGAGAGAGAGAGAGTTTTGTCTTCTGGTTTTTATTTGACTTGGATGCATTAAAATGTTAGGTAGATATCTGAATTCTATCTTCATGCAGTTGCCAATTAATTAATTCACTCATCAACACTTTGTACTACCCTTTGTTAAGTTGCTGAACACTGACTTGCTCTCTGTCCACTTGCTTTATACTCGTGATACCAATCACTCGAGGAAATATGCGTATTTCTCTGCACACTACGTGAGAAAACTCACTTTGACCGCTTCTGTTTTTCATTTTTTCACTTCTACATGATTTTTACTTTATTTTTTACATGAGCCCATATGTAAAAAATTGAAGTCTTTTTCGGGTTTTAAGCATTCGATGAAGAAGCCATGTAATGGGAAACGAATGCAGGCAGCCCTTCTGACAAAAGAAGGCACCGTTCTTCAGACATGGTACGCTCTAAGGAATTTCATGCTCATTTTCTAACCGAAGGGTGTCTCAATTGCAGGGCATACTATCGTTGCACACATCTACACAAACAACGGTGTTTAGCCAAAAAACATGTTCAAAGAACCGATGACGACCCTTCAATCTTCGAAATTGTGTATAAAGGAAAACATAGCTGTGTTCAAGAAACTATAGAGCATAACAAAGAAAAAGAGGGTGCAAAACACGTTGAACAGAAGGAGTTCAGCAATAATCCAGGGCCATGTCTTAAAGTTGAAACTCAAGAACTCATTGTAACAGAAGATGCTATGGCAAATTTTCCTTCATTTCCTTTTCCATCAACCCTGTTGAATCGGAAGACTCGGTGGATACTCGCTTTTTTTTGGATCTATCGAAGGACATCAATTCATCGGGAGCTATTCAACCCCGTTCATCTCTCCAACAACATCTGAATCCTATTTCTCATTGTCACCAGGCCAGTTGAATGGTTTTGGGATCAGCAACAATTTTAGTTCTGAATCAGATTTTGCTGAGATAGGCTCCAATGCAGCAACATCAGCATTTGGAGACTGGATTTAACGATTGATCGAGTGGACTTCGATACTAAGTTCCTCGATGCCTTTGATGACTTCTGTTAGATTCGGAGCCACCTTTAGAATAGATATTCATATATATAATAGGGTGTGGTTATTATGGTTGATTTTATAAGTTGAATGAACTTTTTTTCTTGTGTAGAAAACATAATATATGTAAGCCACTTCCTTAATTTCTTAACACTTCCATTATTGCTCTTTGGCTGATCAGTCATCCATCGAAAATCAATATACATTGATGATATCATTATAACAGGTAATCATGATCAATCTATCCAAGAACTTTAAGCATCAACTCATGTAAACTTTGCGATCAAGGATCTTGGCACCTCGAGATACTTTTTAGGTATTGAAGTGGCTCGCTCAAAGCTAAGGAATTAAGGAAATATGCTTTGGAACTTTTATTATAAGCTGGCATGACAGGGTGCAAGCCTTTTGATACTATAGAACATCATTGAAGCTTACTTCGATTGATTGTGGAGACAACTTAGCTGTTATTTCCTTTTTCTAAGGGGAAAAAAACTTGAATGTTTGGAAATAAATAAATATAGAATATATTGAAAAATTTAACGGGAATTTCGATAGTGGTCTGCGTTGTGCTATCCTATGGCCAGTTCCTGGGGATTGTAACGGGAATTTCGATCCTAACTCTAGTATCAATGGTTCAAAATCACTTGGGGCCCACACCCCAAATGAGGTTTGAGCTAAAGAGTAAGATCAGTTTTCACAATATACATATGCTTAAATTCTACCACCCGTTTTGTTTTGATGTGTATGGACATGACATCTGATACCTTCTTCAAGAAAATATGTTAAGTGTTCCAAACTCTCCTCCCCAGTTTGATTGTAGGGTTTATTTTCTTGTGGAATTGAAGTTCAACACGATTTTTGAACAATGAAAAAACTCAACCAACTTCTGACTTGTGTTTGATAAAAAAAAAAAAAAAGATCCAAGTGTACCTATTGTAGTCATCAACAAAACTAACATAATATTGAAAACCTTCTCGTGAAATTGTATTTGAAGGACAACAAACATCCAAATAGATTAGTTCAAGTGGTTCAAAGTGGCTTGTTTGTGTTATGGACCCAACTTTGGGCCCAAGTAAATATAGTGGTGACAATCCCATAATTGTATATAAGAGAAGGGGAAGGAAAAATACAATAAATAGCACCATAATATTAGATATGATGCATTCAGATATTTCAATTAAGAGGAACACTAGTTTTGCTAGGGAGAGTTTTATTTACAGAGAGAACTAAAACTCTCGTGTTTGCACCGATCGTGATCCTTCAAGTTATAACAAGTGGTCCGACCTGTCGGATTTGAACGCTAGTGAAGGTTACGATGGCAGCAAATCGCACAGACATGAAGATTGAAGCACTGGAAAGGGTCGTGACTAATTTACAGGATAGAGTAAACGATATGCAATTGAATATGGGCTCGGTGAATGCGGCAGTCGCGTCACTGGCAGAATCTCAAGCAAAATTGCAGAATCTCAATCGCGAATGGAGTTGCTTCTCGCGGATAATTTCGGAGGAGGAAGGGAAGAACACTTCGATGGACACGGGCCGAGGATGGAGAGAGATGAGAGGGACGTGAACCATGAAGAGAAAAACGACACCTGAGATGAAAACAGGCACTACGTAATATAGAACTATCAACTTTCGATGGAAAGACCCATCGGGGTGGCTGGGAAAAACTGAACAGTACTTTGAAATCCACAACACACCATATGAATTCAGGATCAAATAGACCTATATTAGTATGCAAGGATCCACCGTGCATTGGTTCCGTTGGATGAAGGTGCGAATTCCGAACATGTCATGGGATAGATTCACAGAGGAGTTATTTCGAAGGTACAGTTGATGTGATATCAATCCGTTTGAGTTAATGGCATCGCTGAAACAAGGATCACAATCTGTTGATGGATACATTGAACAGTTCAAAATGTTGATTGCACAATTAGGTGAAATTCCAGATGATCAGTGTATGGGATACTTTTTGAGTGGGTTGAGGGAAGAAATATGAAGAAAAATGTTTGTACACAGGCCACGTTCGATGGATCGGGCTATGGCATTGGCAAGGGGTTTGGAGTTAGAGCTGTATGGGAAGGTGTTGGATCGAGGTAGGAGTCGGCCATTGTCCGATTGGGAACATAAATCTGGACCACCTCAAATCAGCCCTATGATAGGAACGAGGTAGAGTAGAGTTAACACCACGACGACGAATGCAAGACGGAGTGGTGGACCGGCGAAGGATTAGTGAGGAAGCCATTCAATCCACGGCACTACAGCGGCCACGGAATACTTCATTGAATGGAGGGGGGACTGAAACAGTGGGATGAGAATGCATGGATTCAGAGGTAGAGATGGTAAAATTGTCTCTCATCAATAATTTGTCCGAAGGAAAGAGAACGGGCTATGCTTTAGATGTGCGGAACCCTATCACCCCACACATCATGTGCACACAAAGTCCTGAGGGTCACAATTTTGGCGGAGGATGAAGGGGAAGTAGACGAATTAGAGGGGACAAAAAGCAGATGGAAGTGATACAAGGAGAAGATGAAAACTGGGGAGGGGAGGGTGCTGCCCATAGGAATATAACACATTAGAGTTACCCTTGCACTCGGTGACGGGCATACATCAACTACAAACTCTAAAAATGAGGGCTGGGGTGAAGGGGCGTGAGGTAGTGGCAATGGTAGATAGCGGAGCAAGTCACAACATTGTTTCTAAGGCCTTGATAAATGAGTTGGGGTTGTCGGTGGATAAAGATGTTCGATTTGGGGTAAGTTTGGGATAAGGATATAGAATGGGTGCCAGGGGTATGCAAAAACTTAGAGGTCAACCTGAGGCCTTGCCAAATTAAGATTGATGGATATTTGTATGAGTTAGGAGGAATTTACTTGATCTTGGGTGTGGATTGGCTACGAACGCTAGGTGACATTGTGTTGAATTGGACGAAGATGCGGATGGCTTTTAAACTTTCAGGTGAAACCGTGACCTTGCATGGAGACCCTTCACTAACTAGAGCAATGATATCCTTAAAATCCATTGCCAAAGTTACAGAAACTGAGTTTTGTGAAGCAGTACTTTTGAAGTAGATGCCGGACGAAGAGATTGAGTGGCAGGGGCGCGAGGAAAAATAGGCAAATATGATTAACAACTTACTTGTTAAATATAAAGGTGTTTTCCAAGACCCTTATGGGTTACCTCCCGAACGTTCACATGACCACGCGATTGTGGTCAAGGAGGGTTGTCAACCAGTTTCTGTCCGCCCATATCGCTATGTGTTTCGACAAAAGGACGAGATAGAAAGGATGGTGGCTGAATGTTGAAATCAGGAGTGATACATCCTAGCACCAGCCCTACTCCAGTCCAGTGATCTTAGTCAAGAAGAAGGATGAGACTTGGCGGTTTTGCGTGGATTATTGGGCGTTAAATGACATCACCATTGCTGATAAATATCCAATTCCAGTGGTAGAAGAGCTATTTTATGAATTAAATGGGGCAAAGCATTTCTCAAAACTGGATTTGAAGTCTGAGTATCACCAGATTAGAGTTCGAAGTGAAGATGTGCATAAAACAGCCTACAGGACTCATGCGGGACACTACGAGTTTCTGGCCATGCTGTTTGGACTAAAGAACGCACCGGCTACGTTCCAAGCACTTATGAATGAGTATTTCGGCCCTATATGCGTAAATTTGTGCTAGTTTTCTTTGACGATATCTTGATCTACAACAAGGATTGGGAGGAACACTTGATGCATCTTGAAATTGTGTTAACAGTTTTTTGTTAAAAAATGAGTTGGTCCTGAACAAAAAGAAGTGTTAGTGGGGCTTGGAACAAGTAGAGTACTTGGGTCATATCATCACGGCCCAAGGAGTGGAAGTGGATCCGAAGAAGATTGAGAGTGTGACCAGTTGGCCGCAGCCTCAGAATATAAAAGGGGTTGAGAGGATTTCTCGGTTTGACAGGTTACTACAGAAAATTCATAAAATACTATGGGAAGGTAGCACGGCCATTAATCGAGCAACTAAAAAAGATAATTTTGGGTGGAATACAAAAGCATTGTTAGCGTTTGAATAGCTGAAGAAAGAGTTAAGCACTGCCCCCGTGCTCAAAATGCCGAATTTCAATGAGTGGTTTGTTGTGGAATGTGATGCGTCGGGAGCCGGGTTAGGGGCTGTTCTGTCACAAGGTGGTCTTCCCATTGCTTACTATAGTAAGGTTTTATCGGATCGTGCACTAACCAAATCAACGTATGAGAAAGAGTTGATGGCCCTTGTCTTAACAGTTCAATACCGGCGACACTATCTATTGGGAAACAAGTTCAGAGTGATAATTGATCATAAGCCCTTGAAAAATCTGTTGCAGCAACGTATAACAACACCGGATCAACAATATTGGATCGCCAGGTTATTAGGTTATGAGTTTGAAATTAAGCATAAAGCTGGGGCGGATAATGGTGCGACTGACGCACTGTCACGACGTGAGTCTGTTGGGGAATTGGATGCGATTTCGGGAGTTGAGTGGTCAGAATTGAGCAGACTTAAGGAGGAGATACCAAAAGATGTTTGTTGAGTCAAGTTATACAAAAGGTAAACATAGGGTTGGAGGGAGTACATCATTATTCTATGGTTAATGGTATCTATTGTATAAGGGCAGAATTGTCATACCAAAAGCATCCTCTTGGGTATGAAAAATGTTAGTCGAATTTCATTCCACGCCGGAAGGGGGCCATGCATGAGCTTTAAGAACGTACAAAAGGTTAGCGAGCAATGTGTTTTGGAAAGGAATGCAGGGAGATGTGTGCAAATTTGTTGCTGAATGTTTGCCAAAGACATAAATATGAGGCTTCCTCTCCAGCTGGTTTACTCCAACCATTGGCAGTCCCCAATGCTATCTGGGAAGATCTGGCTATGGATTTCATCACTGGCTACCGAAGTCGAAGCGGTACGATATTATTCTGGTGGTCATTGATCGGCTCTCAAAATACGGCCAATTTATCCTTCTTAAATTCTTTTACAACAAGCATAGTGGCCGAAATTCATGCGAGAGGTGGTAAAGTTGCATGGGATTCCTAAAACCATTGTAAGCGACAGAGATGCTATCTTTATGAGTTTGTTTTGGACAGAGTTGTTTAATTTGCAAGGGACACCTTAAAATGAGTATGGCGTATCATCCTGAGACAGATGGGCAAAGCGAGGCATTGAACAAATGCTTGGAAACATATATGCGATGTTTCTCTTCTGAGCAGCCTAAGACTTGGCATCGTGGATACATTGGGCATAGTATTGGTACAACACCTCTTATCAAACAGCAGCAAAAATGACTCCATTTGAAGTGGTCTATGGGAGAAAACCACCTACGCTTCTTTGATATTTGCCTATGGAAACAAATGTGGAAGCATTATATCAAAACTTGACGGACAAGGACGAGCTTCTTAGGCAGTTCAAATACAATCTTGATAGGGCCCAACAACACATGACTAAATATGCTAACAAGAAGAGACGGGACATCTCATTTCAAGAAGGAGATATGGTTTTCTTGAAGCTACGACCTCATAGGCAAAATTCGGTATGGTCCAGATTATATCAGAAGTTAGCAGCTAGGTACTATGGTCCCTTTGAGATAGTTAAAAAATCGTGGGAGATTGCTTATCGCTTAAAGTTACCTGAAGGATCGAAAGTACATCCCGTGTTCCATGTTTCTTGTTTGAAGAAGGCGATTGGCAAAAGAGGGCTAAGATCAAGTTGCGCAAGAGCTAGCTAATGATTTGTCTCTTAATTTTGAACCTGAACAGGTGTTGGCAAGGCGGACTAGAGTCAAGAGGGGGAAACACTGTGAGCAACTTCTAATTCGTTGCAAAGGCAAATCTGATGACGATGCAATCTGGGAAGAGCTGGACGAGTTGATGACACAATTTCCTGGTTTTCTCCTTGGGGACAAGCCGCATTTTGAAGAGCCCGGGAATGTTATGGACCCAACTTTGGGCCCAAGTAAATATAGTGGTGACAAGCCCATAATTGTATATAAGAGAAGGATAAGAGAAATACAATAAATAGCACCATAATATTAGATATGATGCATTCAGATATTTCAATTAAGAGACACTAGTTTTGCTAGGGAGATTTTTATTTACAGAGGGAGGGAACTAAACTCTGGGATTATTTTTCTTTGATTTCTAGTTTATTCGTTGATTTCTGTAATGTTAATGTTTGCACCGATCGCGATCCTTCAAGTTATAACAGTTTGTGACTTGGGAAAAGGTAGTTGGTGCTTTACCTAGTTGACATGATGTAGAAAAAGCATAAGTTTCATTTTCCATTTTCTTGGAAAATGGGAATTATATTTCTGCAAAATTTGCTTAACAACAGAAATCATAGGATGGTATAACCCAAGATGCCATAGATTGAGAACTCAATCTGTAACAATTCTTGGGAAGTCCTTTTAGGAGACTGGTCGAGCTTGGTCTGGCTGGAGACACTTGTTGATGAACAGCTGGTGTGAAAACACATAGCACAGTGATTGGATGATTTTTGAAAGTTGAACCTGTACAACCCCTCATATAAACTCCCTTGGAGAAGAACGACTTGTGTTACTAGGTCCTTGATAAGAAAAGGTTGGATGAAACTCAAAGAAAACTTCATTATCCCTAGCAAACTATTAATACTAAGAAGATTTTTAGTTATGTTTGGAACACATAAAAAAGTCTTTAAAAGGAACAACCGAGAAGAAGATGACGAACACAAGTTAGTGTATCATATGTGAGATGCACATACATGCTCCATTTCCCATATGTGTCTTACCACTTCCTGCACATTCAGAGCCAACAGAAAGGTTTCCCAACTCATTTGTCACGTGATGTGTGTAGCGCAAGATTCAGGATACCACCATTCTTCAATTGGAGATTCAGACTTTGTGGAGGTTGCGCGAGCAGCAGCAGTTGGATGTCGATTGTGGAATTGATTGGGTGCTCTGTTTTGATGCTGATTTTGTTGATTTGAGTTGAAGCCTCCTTATTGCCGTGAATAAGGGATGGATTCATTGTTAAAACGATGATAGCATCTTTATGTAATATGTCCAGTTACACCACAAATTTGACACACTGGACGTCCATTATCGTTGTGGCATCCTCTTCTTCCTCAATGTGTGTTTCTTCCTCGACCACGACTTGATCTGGTTTCTTTGTGGAGAACAGTTTGTGGCATTAACAGATGAGAAAGAAACAACCAACTAGACTGTTGGTGTGAGATTCAATTCTTCCCTCATGTGCTAGCAAAAGTGCACCAACTTTAGAGGGTGTGTAAGTGTTACGAGACGTTACATGAACAACCACCGAGTCGTACTCAAGGCCTAGACCTACAAGTATATTTAGAACTTGATCTTCCTCTGATATGGAGTGTCGCGGGCTGCTATGATATCAACATAACCTTACGTTTTTCTCAAAAATTCCTTCATACTAACCTACCATTTCTTTAATGTTTTGCAGTTGCACCTTATATTGCACTTTTGTCTTTGATCCTGTAGAAAAAAGATGAGACACTCTATTCCATAGCTGCGAAAACGTCAAACAACCGATAATTTGAGCCATTACTCCATTGAACATTGAAGCTAGAAGGAATGAAAAACAACAATTGGTCTTGTCTACACCAAGTGATAAAACTGGATTGACCGTCTCACACACCGCACGTATCAAGAATTGTCTTCATGGGCCTGTTGATGGACCAGGGGCGGAGGTAGGTGATAAGTGGGTGGGGCTCACATTTTTTTAAAAAAAAATTTTATATTAGTTAGGGAAAAAATTAGTGTTAATTTTGGAAAATTTATGTTTTAGCCCCACCCTTTAAACCGATATAATCCGTTATACTACGTCCAGCTCGACCAGCCCCAGGTAAATTCGTACCCTGGCTCCGCCCCTGTGATGGACTGAGATAGAATTTGCATGGCTACTATTCTTGTTCCTTAACTCGATTAGTTCAATCTGCCAAACTCTTTGTATATGGACCGAATAAAAAAGCCTAACAAAATGGCCCGATAGCCATCACTGAAAAAGCCCAATTGCAGTCACGTACACAACAAACGCTGTGGGAGACTGGCTAGTGAGAGAATGGGGCAAAATGATATACAGAAAATGGAGTCTGCTTACCGGCCCGGCTTCCATTATCGCCGGAATCGTCGGGACCATAGTCGTCGCTGATCTCCTCTTCATCGAAAACGTGAGATTTTAAGTTGTTTTGTTAGTTTTATAGTTTTAATAAGTTTTCTCGATTTCTTTTGTTTTAATCGCTGAATCATTATGTCTTCTTTTGATTTTCACGAAGAAATTACAATTGAAGCTTTACTTTTACTGTTCTACGCACATCCCTATAGGATCTGAAGGATAGAATCGAATATTTCTCGGAAGGATAGGATTTTAATTTTTACTCTTTTCTTTCTCCGAAATCTTTAATCTTGGTGACGTTTTTGGTAGATTGTATTTAATCCGAAACTATATCTGGTGGATAACTCAGAGTAGTTTGAATTTGGAATATAGGCATCCGAGCAGATGTTTATTTGAGATTTTATTATGCCATTTTCTGTTCTTAATTGACCCCATTATTTAGGCAACATGTTTGATCCATTTTGCCAACCTTTCACATATGATCAAATAATTAACTTCAGCTTCACGGATGATTTTGAATTTTAGGCCTGGTCAAAACCTTTTTTCTTGAAAGAAGGCCTGTGTACTTTCGATCAGACCTAAATTTGAAAGGCCCTATCCAGAGAGCAGCGTCGATCCTCCTCTCTCTATCTATATGTGTTTCAGTTACTCATATATAGGTTGGGTTTGTCTATACCCTCACTCCCTTGGCGTTTCATTCCTTGGAAATAAAAAAAATGTACATTTTTGCTATTTAATCATGCAGATTTTGGTGTTATTTTAT
Organism: Haberlea rhodopensis; assembly: GCA_907163345.1. Taxonomy (NCBI): domain Eukaryota; kingdom Viridiplantae; phylum Streptophyta; class Magnoliopsida; order Lamiales; family Gesneriaceae; genus Haberlea; species Haberlea rhodopensis. Next base: position 5,995 of record CAJQUN010002406.1, on the reverse strand, counting down.
CTTTCTGAGTTTTTTATGCGATCACAAATAGTTTATTTAAAGCTTTTTCTGTCACGGAATTTAATGTTTCCAGCATGTGTCTCCCTTGTAACTTCAGATCTGATGCCACTCATCGATTTCTTTATATGGCTTGATGCATTAAGCTGTTTGATTACTGAACATCATTTGTGGCCTTCTCCTTGTTCTGATTCTAGTTTTACGGTATGATTATGCAGGATTGTTGCGCAAGACTGATCAGAAGAAGCAAGAGACGTCGAGTTCTACCAAGTAAAGCCGGATGAATATGTGATGGTTCAATGTGATATGAGTTTGTGTTTGTTGGACATGTCAGAAAATATTTAGTTGAATAATAAACTTAGTTTTTGACGAACAATTGAGCGTCACAATCCATGTGAATTTCATGTATCGTGCTTTTGTGGTGGAATAGCCCTCGCTTTACTTTGATGTGCGTTTTATAATCCGATTTATGTTCGAAGAGTGTTGTGGGAGTTGCTTGCAAAGAGGAGAGTGACAGTGATTTCAGTTTCAATGTTAGAATGTTGAATATTAAGTTGTGTTTTTTTTGGGGGGAGGGCATGAAAACAGAAGCTTCTAATCCTACATAGTGAAAAGAGTCCTCTTTCACAATATTTTAATCAAGTGAACGTCCAAAGAGCTGCAACGTTGTTTGCTTCACCACTTGTTTCCCTGAAATTGAGAATATGAGCAGGTTTTGTTGTCAATACACGCTGCTCATAGAGTTAGACGTGCTTCTCTGCTGTTGCTAAAGAAGTCTGACTGCATGCCTTTCTCCGTGTATTTGATTCGAGGCACGGGACGTTCAAAACACAATGCCATATTGTGTCGGACGGATACATACACGTGAGTTATGATACTTGTAGATAACAGTATGGCTTGTTTGAAAGTCCTTGAAAACTGTGAATTAACAAGTTATAATGTTTCGGGTTAAGAACTCCCATGTGGTTTTTCAATAAGCAGATACATCATTGTGGTTTTAAAATAGGCAATCTAACTCCATTTGGTTTGAAAAATATGCAGTTTCCCCATGTAGTTTTGAAAATGGAAGCAACTCTTGTGGTTTGTGAAAATAGACAGTTTACCCATATACTTTGTGAACAGGTGCAAATACACTCTCCATGTATGCTATCTTTTGCAAACCATCGGGGGTAAGATGCTTATTTTGAAAATCACAAAGGTAAGATGTATGTTGATACCGTGGCGGGTAGGTGTGTAAACGAATAGAACATGTTCACGAACTTTTCGAGTCAGCTCGATAAATATTTGATTGGAATTCGAAATTCTCGATTCGAGCCGAACTCGAAAATTCGAATTTTTTTCGAGCGGAACTCGAGCCCAAATTACTTTGTTCGAGTTCGCCAGCCGCTCGCGAACTTTAATATTTTATTAATATAATAATAATTATATATTAAATAAATATTTTCAAACCTTTCGGGTATTTATTTTCGAGCAATAATTCGAATAGCTCGCGAACATGTTCGAGCATTTCGAGCCGAACTCGAACTCGAACTTTGGTTCGAGCCTAACTCGAGCCAAATTTTTGAAACGAACTTCGAATCGAACTCAAACTGGAATATAACTATTTCGAGCGAATTCGAACATTAAAATTTCTGCATATTCGATGTGATTCGGTTCGTTTACACCCTTACGTGGGGGGAATGCAAAATAAGAAGAAATGCATTAATAATAAAATATACTAACAAATAATAAGAACTAAAATAACAACAATAAATAAAAATAATATATAAAATAAGAATTGTGTAAATATAAAAAGTAACTACGAATACTTAGAATAAAAAATTTAAATAATGATAATAATAATTGTATAATAAGAAATAAGTCTGAATCATAATAGGGAAATAATAATAGTATAATATTAATAGACTTATATATTTATTATTAATTTTTATTATTAATAGATAATTTTTCAATTTATACAGTGGTAATAAATTATAATATTTTTTCTTAAAAATGGAAATATAAATTACTATCAACCTTGAAAAAAAATCATTTGATGGTGAAATTTATTTGAAAAAATATGAGTTTCAAATATAGTTAAATTTATTACTTATCAAAATATATAAAAAAAATTTAATTTATTCAATCAAATTAAATAATAGTAATGAATGTATTTTAGCATCACACAAATATATTAACTTATCACAATATATAATTTTTCGTACAACTTTTTTCACCTTTATACACCAAACTATTACTTTATGTGATATTGAAAGGAATTTGTTATATAATAAATTAAAATGTTGAATACGTTTTTCATCCAAATTGAACCCTACACAATATTGATCCATTTTCATATTCTCACATCAAACTTTCATCTACCTCAATTTCCAACTTCCGCACCTCGATTATCTCCTCCACAGCCCCAATTAACATCCAAAAACCCAGACTCAACAGGCCCCAATCTACGGCTGCTCTCCAGAGCCCGATTACATCAACGGCCGCGTCACTAGAAGCCAAGAACGCCTTTCCATAGCAACCTCATTATAAACTGGAACTTGGATCGGGAAGCCTCCTTCCGGTTCGGAACAGTCGATCTGCAACCCAGAAACTAAACCATGATGAAGTAATGGTTCAAATTACAAGTAACTAACGTGAAATCTAATCGTGTCACAGACAATCACCATGAACACTTCAATTTTTGTTTGAGCATATGAATACTTCAACTTTATTATTATTTCTTTTTTGGACAAATATACTTCAACTTTTGATAATACTGATCATCGAGTGAATGACTGATGATAACATTCAAACTTGCACATTATGTGATGCATATGACGACTGTACATGTATAAATGAGAATTTTTTGTATGGAACGCCATGCCATAATCTGCTCTAAACCTCTAATCGCTATTTTTACAACCAATCAAAAATCCCACAGTGAAAAAACCCAATATGGAAGTAAATGGATGATTACAAAAGGCATAAAAAAACAAACAGAATTGATTCTCCATCCGCAAACCGATATTCTTTCTCCAACACAAACACTTGCACAGTTTGTCCATCGAAAGAATAATTTATTTCACTTTAGCAAAAAAGTATGAAGTAAAATCTCAGGCCAAAAAAAATCCACAAAACAATCAAGTACCCCGAAAATCGACCAGATCTAGTAATATTCCATGAATAAGAGTAAATCAATTGCAAATTCACACCTGCGGTGATACCGTGTAAGATTCGTAAGAACACAATTGAACAAACCTTTATTTCCAATTCACCGCGGTTTCCGATTCAGTTGATGCAAGGCGGGAACCTGATTCGACGTCAATTGTGCACCAATTTCACACACATACATATTCGCATGGTGCACGGTTTAGAGTACCACTTGTTCTATTCAACGCGAGACAAAACGCCGCAGGCAAAGTAAGTTCCCGACCTGCACCAAGCGAACTAGAGGCCGCCGCAAACACATAGAATTCTGTGCTTATAGAGACAGAACGTGGTATATATATTTATATATATAGAATGGAGAAATGTAGATCTGAGAGAGAACATAAGCTAGAGAGCTACAGGGATAAGGAAGCAGAAGGTATCTATATAGCTGGAATTGACGGTGGATATGCGGCCACGTGTTCGTTGAACGACTGCCGATGGGGAACAGAAATAAAGTGCCGGAGAATTGGTGTTACATTTGAAATAAATCACGGGAGGACACTAACGTGGGGTGGGGTATAGTTTGTAACTGTTGGTTTTGTAATTTTTAAACTATTGTTTTTTAAGCAGTCTTATTTAGTATATTATTTGATGATTTCGGTCAATTATTCATGCTGCGTAAAAAATTTGATGATTATATTTCGGATAAATTTTCATTTAAAGGATTTTAGATTTTTATATTGATATCATATGTTTTAGTTTAGTTTTAGTTCTATTATCATTCTCGGAAAGAATATCTTAGGTCCTTAGCATAAGATCAATGGGTCGATTTAGTCTGGGACCGGCTGGAATCACACTGTTTAGTCCAATTAGGAACCGAAATTGGCTAACCGGTCAAAAATCTCTGAGTTATCGGTTCAACTCGGTTCTAATGTTTCTCGAAACGGTAGCGTACTGATTCCGGACCTGGATTGGTTTTTAGACAAAAATAAAGAAAAAAATTTAAATACGATAAGATTGCGTCCCACATTTTTAAAAAAAGTTTTTTTAAAAAATATTGAATTACCCATTCCGGATTGGACCCGCATCCGGCAGCTCCGGAAGTGGATCCAATCCGATTTCCAAATCGGATTAGTATAGTTCTGAAAAATCTGTAATCGGGATCGATTGGAACCTGTCCAATCTAGCCTGATAACAGCCCTATTGTGCAGTTGTGATAATAATTTAGCAAATCACATGTATTACGTTATATGATTTTTTTATGTCTACTCATCATGTACACCTCTATTTAGTTCAGTTTAAACTAACCGAACAGTATTAATTTAAAATTTTGATTTGGATTAACTCGAAAGTTATTTTAATTTTTAACATTATCAGTAAACCAATTCATTTTCGCTTTTAGTTTCAATAATCTTTGATGCATTCTCCTGGACCACATTAAATATTTGTGTTGATTTCTATTTGTTTTTTCGTTACAATTCATCATTAACTGTTGCATGTTTGGGAATTGGGTAAGTAGTACTGGGGCCAAGCTCCTGCAGTTTGCTCGTATTTGTACCTATCCATTTTCTCCTATTAGTGATTCTAGTACATGGGTTCGTTAGGGTTTGGATCGGTGAATGAGTGATTTCTTCTGGTACCATGGGAATAGGGATCAATAGGGTTTGAATCGGTGAACATATTGAGGCAACACATGCAAAGGAGAAGTATTTATACTCGCAACCTTAATGAAGCCACCAGGACTCCAGCCTTAAAAAACAGAGGTGCTGATTTGCAGCTGAGTACTTCTCAAAGTAATTATCACAAAGCAAACATAAAACACCTAGTTTCGTCTCACTTATGAGACACTATAAAGCGCGCTAAACAGACACCAATGTTTAGTCTACTGGTTATCATCATCCAAAAAAAGAGGGTTAACTCGGGTTCGAGTCGTTTATAAATGACCCCATCCATTTGATCAAAAAATAAAACGCACCAACATGTTTAACTCCACATTAACACTTTTTTTACTATTAACCAATCGATCCAACAACAAAAACAAAGCAAACCACATAAATAAATATGAACACTCACAAACACCAAGATGTCCCTGATCATGCAATGAACCAAAACACCACGATGTTACTGATCTGTAGTGATGTCAAACGGGTCGTGCTCGTCCATTTTTTTGCGAGGTCCGGCACGGCCCATAGGCCCGTGACCTATGGGTCGTGCCCGGGGTCGTGCCGTCAAATCAATTTTGTTTAATTTTTTTAACTTTTTTTGCACATTATTTTTTTTGTTTATTTTTAATTATTTAAATATAATAGTATAATAAAATATAGATTGCCACAATATACTTGCAAAATAAAAATTTATTGACTACGAATTGAATAAATTACAAATTACATCAACAAAAAAAAAACCAGAAATTACAAAAGAGTTTTAAAAAAAATTCTGGTTTTCTTCATTTCATCGGAAGAAACATCATGTCTTCCAAACCTTATAAGCGGCTATCAGCATCCAACAAATCCTTTAAAATAATACACATCTCCACGGTTTTGGTTTCATTCTACTTTATTTTTTTCATCAATGACTCTTCCACCTGCACTAAAAACGACTCCAATGAAACTGTGGATTCGGCAAGGGAAGAGTTAGTAGATCACGTGTCATGATGGAAAGTATGACCAAAGTCTAGCATTGCCTTTCCACCATCCAAAACATCAAAAGTTTTAATTATTGTTCAATGAAATTAAGACTTGGTTTAGATACAACGAAGCTCAGTAAATGAAGATGTATCAGAACTAGAACTAGAAAAAGCGAAATTAGTATCTTGTTTTTTTTTCTGAACATAGTCACACCGAACCCTACTACTACTAGCACCACTACT
>CAJQUN010002405.1:0-27187 GCA_907163345.1 Haberlea rhodopensis | reverse complement strand
AAAGAATCTAATTCTCATCTATTACTGAAAACTGGTTTTCGCGAGTACATAAACTTTAATGTTTTACAACATTTGTTTCAAATTTATTCTCAAACAAATATAAAAAAATACAAAAAGAATAAAAGAATGGCTATATAAATAAATATCTCTTTAGCTTTTATAACGTTACTTATTAACTCGAAAGAGTGCAAGGCTTTAAGAACCAGAAAGCATTCAAAGTTCTTGCTTCTTTCTCAGCTGCTCCGACTGGAATTTCTCCTTCAGGATTGATTTGCTTAACCTCCTGGAGAATTCCGCTTCCCTGTTTTTAAGCCACTTTATTTTCAGTCACTTAGCATATAAGCAATATGTGTAAGTTTTCTTTGGCTTCTAGAGGTGTGCATTTAAGACGAATCAGCAAGGTGCCAAATCCATCTACCTAGAGTTGCCTCAATATACATTTTTTTCCTTTTCAGAAGATTAAAATTTGAAATCAATCCATGATTTAATAGTGTGAAGTCCATACCAGAGGTTTGGACCTGAAAGCCTTACGTGTCATCTCAGCTTTCAACGGTCCACACTTTGCAGAGAAACACTGTGGAGTAGGAGGTGAAGTTCGAATCTTTAGTAAACCATCCTTGTTAAGCTTTATGTTTTTGACATCCACGGATATAGGGGTGTTCTCTGCATCATCTTTTCTTCTGCAAGAATAGATTCAAGATTCTTTAGCTAGCTTATTAAAAACTTAAGCATCATATTTGAGAAGAAAAGAGACGACAGAGTAAAAGCATAGTCTTGTAGAGGAATCAATCCATAATTGAATATTGTCATACCAGAGGTTTGGACCTGAAAGCTTTGTGATTTGGAGGGATCGAGGAGAAAAGATAAATAGTGGAAGCATAAGAAGATCCAGGAATCCTGGAGGAGGGGGGGTGTTGTGAAACTTGAGTTTTTTGAAAGTTCCACATGAAATTTTAATTTTTTCCCCGGTTGAGTGGTTTACTCTTGTTGGATCTACCCGAGTGGAAGAGAAAATTTACCTGATCTTTCTGATTCCATTACATTACGTCTTCTCTGCTCAATTCTAGCAATGGCCACTTTTCTTTTTTCTGTCATTCAAATCCCTATGATTGACGTCCGGAATGTTTTACTATCTCTAACTTTAGTAGCTAGGTTCTTCAACTCATTACAGAATTCAGCAACCTTGTTCAATATTTCCCCACCAGAAAACAAGTTTCTCGCAGATAAAGTACTTTTCAGCTTTGGTGTTTGATCGGCTTTTCTCATTGCAGTATCATCCCTTGGTTTCTTCTCCGTGCTTGATTTTATTGCCTCTTTTCTGAGTTTAGCTTTGTGATTTGGAGGGGTTGACAAATTGGGATTTTGATTTTCACCATCTTCAAGAAATTTATCATTGTTTGTGCCCTTAAACAAACAGAAGTTGGATTTGTTCCCCTTTTTCTTCAACTTCGTATCCTGCAAATTATAATGAGTTTTATACTTTTTAGAAATGCGTGAGATTCAAGATTTACAAACCAAGAACCCGTGTGGTAGACGCTCCCTTCATCCACCACCCAAAGCTAATATAGTTTCATCGATACCTGCTTTTTCTTCACCGAATGGAATAATCTCAGAAACTGTAGCAGATCTGTGAAGCTGGAAACAAAGTAAATAAGAAAATCAGAGAAGATTATGACATAATCAATTACCTTATCGAATCGGGGGTACAGCTTTATCTTTTGTGTAATTATTACTAACTTTGATATAAACGAGCTCACGAGAACCATTTGTCATTCGAATTGTAGTACAACAGAGCATGGTATTTTTTTCAACCTTACAAATTGGCCGGAATCTGAACTATAATGCAATTGAACCAAATTTTAATTTGAAATTCGGGCCACTCGGATAAATATCAAAATTCAAGCTCGAATGTAAAAAAACCATCGCAAGAAAACATTTGCCCAAGAACTGTATTGTTGCACATTCATTCCAAATATAGTGCCGACAAATAGCAAAAGAGTTCCCCAAATCCAAACGCCACTCCGGTTTGCATAAATTTTCTTGAAACCAAATAGAAAAAGTGCAGTAACAAGATTTATAAGGGCAAATAAACTTAGAATTCGAAGTGGGATTCCTCTCTTTCCCATTAAAGAAATCTTCCGTGTCCTGGGGTGATTACAACCTGTACATACACACATCAATTAACAAAACAACAAGAAAAACAAAACCCCACGTCACCATCCACTTATACATACGCCTGCACTTTATCTACACCCACACAGACCCATTAGTGCACGTTTTTTTTTTGACTTACTGGGCGGCAGAACCAGGCTTCATCATCAACAGGGTTGTCCGAGGCCAAAAATCGATCCATTTCGGGGCATTGATGAGCTCATACATCTCGTCTCTTACAAATCTTGAATCTATATTCTTCCAGTCAATGATTGCAGTATCCATTTGTCTTATCTCTGTAGATAAGCAATAACAATTTAATATATATACAGATGAAAAAAAAGGTACAAAATCCAACTCTGTAAAATCCCAGATTAGAGACCGATTGTGAAAACAGTTTTTCTAATAGAGAAAGAAAGCGGAGAATAAAGAACAGAAGGGAGGGGGATAGCTGATCCTTGAGACAGTGGACCGTTGGAGGGAAGGGATCTTCTTATTTGCTTCGGTATATGTCGATTACTTTTCGACCGTTGGGAATTTTCAAGCTTATTGATCTGGTGGGCTTTGCTTTGTGCTATATAACAATTGTTGGGCTGGGTTTGGGTTAACCCAGTTTAATTTTAATATTTATTTTTTATTTTTTTAAATATAGTATTTTTGTTAAGAAAATTACACATAGTTACTACTTATCAAAAATATGTTTCAACTAAATCACCCAAAAAAATCTTCTTTCAATTAAATACATCTTTAAAAAATATCTTTCACATAAGTTTATTTTATGAAACCCTAATCTAATTAATCCATTTTATGACTTAAACACACATAATCTAATTAATCCATTATCTCAATGGCAGATTGTTCGATTGGTTGAATTGCTTTAAATTTCAGAACGAATATCGAATTGTGTTCTTCACAAATTGAATCTCGTTGTCGTTCTCATCCTCGTCTTCAATCAATTTCTCTGTTTTTTTCCGATCTATTGCTTTGAATTGGTTTCGTCTTCTTCGTTGCGAGCTGTTTTCTGAATTGGCGTATGATCGCACCATAGCATTCACCTTCAATTGTTAAATTTTTTTGTTTCGTGACGCATCGTCGCTTGCAATTGTGCCAAATTTTTCTGCGATCATGTGATGTTTTTGCGGCGTGAATTCTAATATTAAATCTGCAAAAAAAATCATTTTTTTCTGGAATATGACGACGGCAAAGGACAACTGTTGAGGAATTGATTCTTCGTCGTGAATTAATTCTGATAGTTCGCAATTGAATTGTACTCGTTCATTGTGCTCTGGAGGTGTTCGATTACAATCACGTGAGTAGCTGGGTGTGATTGTGTACATCTTCGATGTATGAATAAAAATTAATCATGCTGTGTATGAAAAACTAATCATGCGATGCATGTAAAAATGTATTCATGTGGTGCATGTAAATTACATGCGCCCTAGTTTACCGGTGCATGTAATTACATGCACCGTTAGTCTACCGGTGCATGTAATTTACATGCACCGATAGTCTACCGGTGCGTGTAAATTACATGCACCGGTAAACTCAACATTGCATTGGTTCTCAAATTACATAATAAATAAGTATCATATAGTAAGTGTTAAAGACGATCACAAATAACACTTAAAATTAATACATGTTTGTATAATATATTATCATTTGAAAAATAATAGAATTTTGTTATGAGATTATGCAATAATTTATCATATAGTATATACTCATCCATAATAAAATTTAATTTCTAAAGTAATATATTGTATCTTTAATTTGTTATAAGATCAATTGTAAAAATTATAGAATGAAAAATTAATTCACATTTTTTTGATTTGATCATTGTAATTTAGTAATTAGATAAAGAAAATCGTATATTAGTGCATCTCCACCTATCGGTGCATGTAAATTACATGCATCGATAGATTTTAACAAGTCGGTGCATGTGAATTACATGCACCGCTAAGTCTATTTTGGTGCATGTAAATAGACTTATACTATATTTAAACAAAAACATAGCCTTTTTATATATAATTTTGAATATGTAACATTTTTCCTCATTAATTTTTTTAATTTAATAGCAAACTGAAATAGAAGGCTTGAGATGTGAAATAACAAACTGAATAAGAAAGCAAAAACCTAAGTCTAAAGATGCATGTAAGTTACATGCACCAATGAGTCTATCGGTGCATGTCAATTACATGCACCGATAGACTCATGAACTGCCGGTGCATGTAAATTACATGCACCACTAAGTCTATTGGTGCATGTAAATTACATGCACCGATAGACTCATGATCTACCGGTGCATGTAACTTGCATGCACCACTGAGTCTATCGGTGCATGTAAATTACATGCACCGATAGACTCATGAACTGTCGGTGCATGTAAATTACATGCACCAATGGTTTCAATATCATTACATTCTCAAAATTTTCATTCAAACAATTGATCGAGCATCTCAAATACATTATAATTTTGAGTTTTACATTAAATGTCTACAAACAATCATTACAATAAAATTGAAATTCATAATAAATATAAATTTTTCATCAAACAATTGATCGAACAATTCAAATATATTATACTTTTACGTTTCACATTAAAAATCTACGTACAGACATTACAAAAAAATTGAAATTCATAAGAAATATAAAACAAAATCAACAAAATCGGTAAATAAATGATAAATATAAGTGCGATGATTTTGTCTTCTTGCACAACCTTTTGTTTTCGTTTGATCAGTGCGCGCAGCTCCGACGCCATGGGAGGAGCGACAACTTCCGACGACGGCGTTGGTGGTTGGGATATGTGGCTTATGTGAGGGTTGGAGACTAGGGTTTTGATGTTGAAGGAGGTGATCCAAGGAAGGCAGAAGACTATTTTGGTCATTTTTGACCAAAATTGGACTTAGTTGAAAGAATTTTTTTTAGGGTGACTGGGCCGAAAAATCTTTTACTAAGTAGTATCGGCCCGAAATTTTCCCTTTTTGTTTTGGTAATTGTGGGGAAATATTCGAGAATTACTATTTGTAATGTCAAATCGTATATAAGAAGATGTTTGATAAAATGATTTTACAATTTAAAAATGTCATATTTTATGTTAAAATATAATAATACAATAATATAGTATTTTGGAGGATAACTAAAAGTTAGTAAAAGTATTATAGTTTTAAGTGCTTCAATAATTATCAAATAAACCAAATATTCGATTCCAAAAAATGTCTTTCACGATATACTTATATATTTTGAAGGATCATGATAACTGTCTATTTGGACTGATGGATTTCGTTTAGATGAAGAGATTTGATTTGGGAAAGAATTTGAGGAATGTGCTTCAAATGACACCAATCTTTTGTGTATTTGAAATCCATCATAATTACTATATTTATTTGAGATAAAGTTGATTTATATTCACTTGAATTTTTTACATCCAAAGCCCAAACAAGTCAAGGAATTTGAAATCTTGGATTTAAATCCATCAATCCAAACACAACCTAAGTGTTTGCAATTCCTTATTCAAAATACTTTTGGTCTTTTGCTTAAAATTGAAAAAAGTTATTTTTTAAGCAAAAAAACATTGGGTGTTTTATATTAAAATAAAAAAAGCTTAAAGAACTTTAAATATTACAAAATTTCCACCACACAAGTAAAAACAGTGAAAAATATCTCATAATCTGCTTCTGTTTCTGTTTTCACATACTTATTTTGAGAAGCTATAGTAGAATCAAATAAATAAAACATTCAAATTTTAATTTTAGTCTGAAAAACAGATAAACAGTTTTGAAAAGCAATCGCAAACACCCACTATAATAAATTTTAACATATATTATATAAAATTTATTATTTTAATTGAAAAGGGATATATATATGTATATATATTTGAACAGAAAAGGAAACATATATATATATATATATATATATATATATATATATATATATTTATATATATTAAAATAATAGTATACGAAAGAGTAATATTTATTGTGTGCAAATTATAAATATTTATTTCCAGAAGGGTTTCGATGTGTAAATGGATAACTTCAGGGTCCTACCTGTAAATACCAAAACATTGTTGCCATCTCCTTATCCTGAAGCCAACGCCATTTTCTTTACCTGTAGGAAACATTAGAAGTTAGAGATAGAAAAGTAATAACGAAATGTCCAGCACTTCAGTTTCGCTTTCGCTCTCGTTTCTGCATACCAGTTTGGCCAATACCAAACGTCAGCAGCTTAGCAACGGTTGTGTTCCGAATTCGGTGCCGTTACTGGGCCACCAACGTCGGCCACTGATTGTTCAATCCAAGTCCACAACTCGAACAGAGGATAGAACTGCTCGCCATTCTCGTATCCGTAAGAAGGCAAGTTTTCTGTCCTTTGTTTTTTTCGTTTTGACTTTTTTGTTTTTTTTAAGATCTACAAGAATCGGATTTCTAGGCATGCGAGATTATTGAGGAAGAGAGTTTAAGATGGGCATCCTAATGCAATGTTGTGAAGAAATTATATGGAAGATTTTTTGAGAAGTTTCCTGTACCCGCTAAGTGTTTGCAAAAATGAGTGTACTAGTCCTGTTAATTTTCCCACTTGTTATCGTGGTTGTATATAAGGTCTGTAATGGTGAATTGTGGCCAATTGTCCGGTGATTCCATTTGGTTTTGTTTATAAGGTTAGCCCTTTCGGATCACAATTATGTCAACCGGTCATCTTATTGCTGTTTACTTGCATGGTTTTCTCATGGGCGATCTTCTACATAATTCATCCTTATTCAGCTAGAGATGGCGATAAAGAAGAAAACTTTACTTATATACTGATTATATGTTGCTGACCATGCTGTGGCCGTCGTCTAGTTTCTGCTGCACTTTCTCGTATTGTGGCTGTTCAAGTCTACTGCTGCACTTGCTACTAAAAATCAAGTTCACCATGTGTTCTAAACCACACAGTAGTCCATATGCTATGTTTCAATAATTGCAGCTCGGAACAATATAAGCAATTGTTGCTCCTAAACTATCCATCTTGAGTAGTGGCTCCAACTACAAGTTCTGAACACCAATCTTGATTTGATACTAGTTACAGGATTGAATGTCTGCCATTATAAGAAAGTTAAAAACTAATAGCAAAGATGCAACACAAAATTTTAAACTCTACTCAAATCTAGGCGCCGCATTTACAGATTTGTCTCAGCTAGGACTATGGAAACATACCAGCTTTATGCCCTACCCTTGCTTCGATTAGCCACACGCTTTATCTTGTGTTTTGACATTGGGTTGTAGACTTGTAGGCCACTTGTATGGTTTACCACACCTTGCATATCTAATAATCTCGCGAATATACACATATTTGTAAGATAAGTTTAAATTGATTAAAAGACTGTGGAAGATGTTTTGAAAGGATGTTTTAGAGTGTCTTTGTTTAGGTTAAAGTGCAAAGTTGTGAAATCCAGATAAGTTTTGAAGATATAAGATGTTAGATCTTACTTAATATAAGTTGCTAAATGGTCGAGAAAATACGCTCTAGGAGCTTTTAAGATGCCATTTTTCTGTTGAGGTAAGATGGTCATTTATGCAATTGGACAGAGCTTGTGAGATATGAAATATAACTTGAGCTCTATGGACTTCGTTGAGGGATTATCAACTTTTTATTTGATTTTGTAGCTTTTGTATTCTATTGAGTTTTCAATACACATTTTAATTAGGTTGAAGGGACACAGAAAGACCAAGATTATGTGTTTTTCGCTCCAACAAGCATATCTACGTTCAGGTGATAGATGATTCAAAGATGCATACTCTTGCTTCTGCCTCTACTGTGCAAAAACCCATCTCAGAGGAGTTTGACTACAGTCTGGTCCTACCATTGTAAGTGAATTCCCCATATCTAAAATCAAAGTAAGAGCATTGCTAAATACGTTCCCTGCTTATTTATCATGTTCTAATTGAGATTTAGAATTTCTTTACCGTTCAAGAGTCCATTGGCTAGCAATTTTCTTTCCTTACTAATTCTATCGTTATTTCTTAAATTCTAACACCAGTGACCTTCATATGTGAACTGAACTTGAGGATATTTCTCACATAGACAATTGACGGAAATGGAAAAAAAATTTAGGGACATGCCTAAAGAATTACATAGAAAAGCTTAAGTAGCTTGTTCTCGCAAACGTGTCCTTAATATTGCACCTTGTCAATGTTTGATCAAATTATAAGCTCTGGCTATTGAACTGAAATCGCAATTCACGAGTTGTGAACCCTTGTGTGTGCAACAACCTGGTGGGCTCAAAGGCGGACATTTAGTGTTGGGATTGGATTGTGAAAGCGGGGTTCAATCTTCACTGGTTTAAATTCATTTTATCCCTTGCCACGACAATTTTGAAGACCATGACCTAAAATCCTAGCATTAATATTTGAGGTTTGGGATCTCAGGATATTGCCAAAGGGTTGGTGAGTTATAGCAAAATATTGTCTTGAAAAAGGAATAACAAAGGTAGCCTTCGACCGGGGCGGTTACCTCTACCATGGGCGGATCGAGGCCCTTGCAGATTCTGCTCGGGAGCATGGCTTGCTGTTCTGAAGCTTAAGCAGTTGTATTAGTTTTCATATTTGTTGTGATTGAAGTATTTTCACATTTCTTTGTTATTAATTTCTGTGAGCAATGAAGGTTTAAACTAGACACATTGTTCGGGCTACAAGCTCTTGTGTTGGAGTTATGATTATAGTCCTGATCATCTCCGAGCACCATCTTATTTATAATGGTACACCCTTCTAAATGATGTTTTGTAGGGATGGATCCAGAAATGATGGATGACTAGTGCCAAGGAGTCGATTTTGAGTCCGACCCAATAGAGCGGGGTTGTAAATTGATTTTGGTTCGGTCGCTTGGCGACCTGGCCGGTTTGGCTGGCACCCCCCCATGGCCGTGGGGTTTTGTTTCAGGTGGCGTTTTATTAAATAAGCTATATCCCTGGTGTTTTAATTCCAAATAATCTTACCAAATCCCCGTCGCATATCTTATTAATTAATAAGCTATAGTACTTTTTGTTTTAAATTAATTTTTTTTAATTTTTTAAAAAATAATAAAATAATATACCCATAAAATTTACTTTCATACTGTCTCAACCTTTCTAGTCCTAATCTCTTTAACCTTAATTTTTTTTTCCCCTATAAAGTGTCTTATTAATCGAAGAATCCCAATAATTTGAACAATAAAAAAATTTGAACTAATCTGTTTTAAATTTGCTATTTCCCTTACCTCCTTTGTCCCCATGTTGTGTAGATTTAATTCACCATTTGAATTTTTTCCATTTTTTTCGTAGTCTATTATTATAAAAAGTCGGGGTGTTCATCGGTTCCCGGGTACCGATCTAACCGGTGACCCCCCGATCCCAAAAAGTTCGTTTAATCGAACCGACCCAAAAAAGCACCCCTCCTAACCTTTTACATTTAACTCTTTTTCCTGTTTTCGATTCGATAATTCAGGGTCCACATTTTCGGTTTAACCCCAATAAAACCGAAATTTTTTTTAAAAAAAAATTAAATTTTTTTTTAAATATTTTTTTTCTCTGTTGCTCGTTCCTTTCCTCTTGTTAAATTAGAACTCTGTTTCATTCCATGCTTATCCGTTTTCTGTTCTTTTTTGTATTCGTTATTTCAACATTTCGACCACAGTATAGAAGATACTTCAAATCCTCTCGTTCCAATGTCACATCCAAACCCCAATGTGTTTGTTTTCTGTTTGAACCCAATTAATGATTAATCATCGTGTTTTCACGTTGAATTTTAAATTTATTTTATCAAAACCTATACGTTAAAACCCCAATCTGTAAAACAATCCACTCCGATACATACCGTACTTCAGGGTTCCCCCCGTGTAATTCACTCAGCCAACCCCAACGTCCTCCCATCACCACCTTTTTGTAGTAGAGTTGTCAAACCGCAATCTTCATTGATGGCGTGTTGAGGTCCCGTAATTATGTCTTGCCTCTGTAATAGTTTTTTAGATCCTCCGGGCTTTTTTCGTTTGGCCCGGATAATTAAATCTATATTTTTACGCCGGCCATTTTTTTTTAAATGCAAAATATACCCCCATACTCTGAGCAGGATACCGATAAATAACCCTTGCTTGTCCCCACCATTGCATTGGCCGGAATGATTAAACCACTAGCAACATAGTTTATATCTCATAACCATACTAATATTATTTTATTCTTAAATAAATATATATAATATCACATAACAAAATTTAGATCAATCAAATTAAACGGTCGAAATCCAAAGTAAAAAGAACCTTATTTTCCTAAATTGGCCATGTATGACAAATGAGTAGTGATGTGACAGAATCTCCCATATCAAACCCAAAATGCAACCAATTTTATCACCCCAACATACTCATATTATATAACCCAAATAACATTATAAAACATAGCAAAATAAGTAGACATTATGATTAAGACTACATCATAGACATAAAATAAGGGGGTACGTCTTGCTAGGGGCGGGCCACACATTTTTTTAAAAAAAATAAATTATACAAAATTAAAAAACACCCATAAGTTGCATAAGCCCACCAGTATTAATTATGTACCAAACCTCACAACACAACTACAATTACAATAATCACACCACAAATTTCCAAAGTGCTGTGACTTTACTCCTGCGTCTTGCGTCACTTATTTTTCTCAAAAATTGGTATTCTGCATGCCCCTAACAAGGACAGAAGCGGCGGGGAGGTGGGTGGGGTGGGGTGCAGTGCCCCCGAAATTTTTATAGTGCGGTGTTTTTTTTCGTAAAAATAGATGATTTGACTTAGTTTTTTTTTAAAAAATTCTGTCACCCTAAACTATAATTGTTGATCCACGAGGTGTCCACCTAACCTGGTTGTTCCCGAGAAGTCATTTCTATGGCTCTCGAGTGGAATTGGTGAGACTGCAGTCTCCCACTGACATGTTTCTGCGAATCAGCCGTAGACCATCACATCACATGTTTCCTATATCTTATCAGTCACGTTAGAGGTAACCTTTCTGTATCCATACCATATGAGAATAAAAAACTCTGAGAATTTGGAGCCAAAATGATTTATAAAAAATATAGTCGATAAGACAGCTTTTATCTTCAAACTGTCTTTTGGATTTTTTATATACTTTTATTAAAAAAAGAAAAAAGGAGAAACTTGCATGCTATAATGACAGACTTTGATACATCCTTGTCGAAGTCAGTATTTCTTTTATTTTTGGTGTGCAACTCTGCAACTTATGAACGGTCACAAGTATTTTCACCATTGTTAAGTGTACATTAAAGGTTTACATGCTGTTAGGGTAATCTTGCTTAACTGGGTATTATATGAACTATGATTCAATCGATCGAATCTGTAATTTGTGATCTAAAGTATAGTTTTCGAATTCATCTTTGAACTATTCTGAACATTATTGCAATATAACTTTATAGATATCTACCAACAACACTGCCTCTCATTAAAAACTTGAGATGTTAGAGAAACATCCCATTTAATATTTCATTACTTTAAACATGTACTATCTACTGTGATGAATGAATGAAAGGACTAACTTCTTTGTTATAAAATGAGGCTTGGTCCTTCAGTTTAAGTGCATCGATTAATAGATTGTCTATCAATTGTCTAGTAATTTTGGCTTTAAGAAAATTATATCGTGTTTTAGAACTTGTAAATTTCTGAGCATGCTCTGTGATTGTAGTTTTGACTGATCATCCATATCAAAAATGATTTTATTAAGTGTTTTTCTATAAAGAGGAGATGTGAGTTATAAAGTCTGGCTAATGAGAAAGTTTGTAGGTGCATTTGGCGTAAGTAGAGAAATTATGTGATTGTAATAATTCTCTACATAGTGTCTTTTCTTCTTTGGTCTTTTCTGATTTGAGATTTTTTCACGTTAAATCATTGTCTAGTTATATTATTCTCTTTTTGTTTTCTTTTCCCTAAAAAAGGTAGATCGTGAATTTGGATGGTCAAATTCACAACACTATGTTGTATTGAAATAATATGGAGCTACGACGACAACTGTTCCTTTCCCCATAAATTTCCTCATACATTGTCTAAAGGAGACAATAACTACAACACACTTCAAAGGGTTGAACCAAACATGGAGTCAAATTATGTGGTCTGGACCTTCTCATATGTCATTTTTGGTGCAGAAATATAATATCGCTGCCTCTTTTGTCTTCCGGAATTTCAGTCATTTCAATCAGAATGAAGGGACTAATCTGAGTGTTGCTACCTGTGTATAAAGCTTTATAATCGTCTTTTACATCATTATATAAATGCCCTTTTCCAATATATAATATATATATATATATATATATATATATATATATATATATGTGTGCGCGCGCGTGTGCTTTTACTTCATGTTGCATTTGGATTGATTTGAAAGAAAATGATTTGTGGAATGAATTTCAAATGACGTATTTGTAATACACTACAATTAATATTAAAACTAGTTGATTTGATATAAAATGGATTTGAAAATTACTTGAATTTTATCGGTCAAAACTAGTCAACAAGTTTGAAATCCAGGGTTTCAAATCTATTTTCCGTTGAATCAATATAAGATGAAATATTGCTATGTGCAAGGCCCAATTTATTGTTGCTCGAATACAACAAAAAGTGCTATTTTCTTTTCTAGAATTAAGTTAGGAAATGATAAACCAAAATTTCTAAGAGCTTTGTAAAGCGTCATACTTGTTCTTGGTTCATTGTGCTTAAATGTGCTACTAATTGTCTATTAATAATTTGAAATAAAATAAAGTATGAGATACTTGTGGTTCAATTTTACAGAGAAACATCTGTTTTATGCGAGCGTAAAACTTACGTCTTCCTTCTTCATTGATCTAGGGGAACCAAGAAACATATACCATTTAGGAGGCGTAAACATCAAGTAAGTGGCTTGCTGAAGATAACTAAGCAGACATGTCGGAGTTGGCCACAGGCACAAGCGAGTGGTGCCTTACCAACATCCATTCTACTAGAGTTCCGAAGTGATCCACGTTCTCACTGCACAGACAAGAATCTCATTTTACTAAGCTGCTATTATGTGAGGCATATTGAGCTTTACCCTTTTTATAAATTTTATCATATTGATCTCCTAGGCACTTCAATTATTTTATAGTGCTCGACTTTTGTAAATATATTTTTCTATTAATAAATTCTTAGAAAAAAGTGTTAACTGAAAATCCACCAACATTTGGTTATGCGTGTGCGGTCTCACTTCTATACATCCGATTTTACAAACACCAACATACAAAAATATATATATACATATACATATATATTCTTGTGTATTTTTGATCGGGTTTTTGGCAGACTACCCCCTATGATTTCCAAATAGGCGGCCCAACCCGTGGTTTACAAAATAGGCAGATCACACCCTTTGATTTGAAAATAGCATTTTACCCCCTATGATTTGTGAAAATATGCATTTATCCCCCTGTGATTTACAAATAGGCAGTTTACCCTCTATATGTATGGTGTATTTCACACTCATTCACAAGATAAAATGCATGTTTTCACAAATCACATGGGTAAACTGCTTATTTTTTAGACCACATAGGATAAATGTATATTTTCAAACTATATGAGGGTTAATTATCTATTTTGCAAACTACTAGGGACTATTTGCCATTAGTATATTATTTTAACTGTTGTCAACTCTATAATTGGTAAAATGAAGGTATCACTGTCATGCAGGCAGCAGCAAATGGGCAATAAAGTTTTGGATGACGTCAGGATCGTAACTCGACAGTCCTTATCATCATATTCATCAACAATTGTGAACAGCTGTCGCTTTTTCATTCAATGCCGATCCTTATATTCTGATTTTAAAGCATTTTCTATGTTCTTACTTCTAATGTTTAAGCTAAATATTTGATTTATTTTATTATCAGTATGATCAAATTCATAGGAGCAAAATCATTTGAATTTATCTTTAATAGAATTGAATCCACTGACATTTTTATGAAATAAATTTCAAAATGATGGTTTGGGGATTACAATGTGACATATCAGGCCAAACTTATGACCAGTCTCATTCCTGTTAATATTACCAACCCCGCCTGCTCAATCCCGCTAAATCGATAGGTCAATCTACTGACCCGTCAACCCGTTAACATAGCTAGAAATAAATATTTAAATCTATTCGACAATCATATAAACATAAAGAGTTAGCACTTACAAAATTTCATAACACGCTATTAATCTTTCAAGTTTCAGATCTCATAAAAAATTATAATAACTTACGCAGGCAGGTTCGAGGCCGGTTCTAACCATATGTCCCATATGGGGCAGGTTTAATGGGTTCGGTTAGATCCGAACACATTGTCATCCCTACTCGACTCCTGTTTGTGGCTAATGAATTCGAGTTTTTGCATGATCATTAAAATCTCGTGGTGGTTCAATGTTTTAATGCCTAAATAAAACACAATTTATTTTCAAACAATGAAAAGCACAAGCAAGATATTTAAAAAAAAATTAAATATCTCAACATGTAAGAACTAACAAATTAAACTGTCAAAACGAAGTTCGATTTTTTCTACATTTGTTTGGAATAATTTTATTTTAAAAAATAATTGATATTAAATAAAATAATCGATTGTTTTTTTTTTTTTTTTAAAAACAATCGATCTGTGTACATATAAAATAGGGATAATTATATCTACCCCCTCGACTTTGATGTAATTACATAAACCTCAATATAGTTTGAAAAATTACACAAACCTCCCCACGAGTTAGGTTAAACTTTACAGACAAGTTATGCCATTAAAAAATAGACGGCTGTTACATAAACCACCCCTAATTTTTAATGAAAACCCAATTTTACCTCTGGTCGACTTTGACCTCTATTTTGACCAAATTTTCAGAGGGGTGTCTTCGTAATTACGATATTTTAGGGGGTGTGATCGTAATGAAACCATTATTTTATATTTCGAATGTGTTTATTTCAAATACAATTACTACATACTCTAATCCTTTTGTTTTTCTAATAATTTTAATTTTTTATCATTTTTTATTCAATCTTGTAAAAAAATCAATGCATACCATAAAAAATTCAAAAATTTATATAATACATTTCAAAACTTTTACGAGAAATACAAGATTTTTGAATATTATAAATTAAAGAACAATATGTTTGATTTTCATTTTCCAAATTGACGTCAATAAATACGGTTTACCAAAACATACCGTAGAAATTCGATAATATATAATTATCGTACTTTCAATAAATGATTTAAAATATAAATAATATATGATTAATAATTTCGAGATAAAATTGAAAACAAACTACCCAAATACGAGTTCAACTAAGAGTGAGCATTCGGTCTGAATCGATCGAATTGTAAGAATCGAACCAACCAAATTTGTTTTTCAGCCAACCGAACTAACTGATTTTTACACTAAATCGAACAAACCGAATCGATAAAACATCGATTATCATTAAAGATCATGGCCTAAAACATAAGTAATATCATTTAAATTTAACATCTAAACATATAATTATCTACAAGATATCTATTCAGATAGTTCATAAGCTGTGAAGTCGCATTTTAAGATTAGATGTTAAATATTTGAATAAACTTATTTTAAATATGTTAAAGATGTTGATGCATTCGAAATTAAAGATCTTTTTATGATCATAATTACCAAAAAATGATATGACACTATGAGAATAATACAATTAGTTATTTTAAAATATTATCATTAAATAAAAACTAGTTTATAGTTTAAAAATATGTAAAATAATTTTTTGAAATAAATAAAAATAATATGACACATAGCGGTGTAACTGTCATGTATAGTATACTATAAGTTATGTTTCTGTAATGTTTTAATAATTTTATATTACATATAGTACAGGGGGTGTATATGTAATGTTTTAAAAAATTTATATACATATACAAAAGGGCAAAAACGTTATTTTGCAAGTTCTGTTAATTTTTTTAACAACATTAAGCCTCTGTAATTTTCTAAAGTCGATGTGACATTCCTGCAATTAGTCTAAAGTCAATAGGTGTTTAAATGTAATTATCCCTATATAATATGATCAAATTACGTTGCACTAATAACCCAAGTAACAAAAAATTACATGTATTTTCCCAAGGATGTTATGTTTCTATGACAGGAAATGCTTGTTGTGTATAGTCGATTTGGACTTACTTATATAACAACTAACACAAACTATTTTGAATCAATTATATTGAATTGGTCTGTACGTGAGACACAAAGCAGGTTCATTCAATTATTTAGCTTAGCTAGTTCAATCAATCGGTTTTCATATCCATTCATTTAAAGAAAACTAAAAATCTTGGGGGGAACCGACAGGCTTGTGTGTATGTGTTATATATGTACAAAAGTATGTGTTGTGGTTAAAACACGAATAGAATAAGGCTATCCCATCAGAAGAAAAATCAACATATGACCCAAAAATGTATCATTCATTTTTAATAATATAAATTTGGTTGTCCATTCCTTTTGCTTGACCCCCTCCATACTCAAACAAAGCAGACACAACCAAATACCATTGAATTTATTGCCTTTTGTGCAGGCCCCATTACCATATGTTGCTGTTAGGAGGAATGACACAGTAATTTAAGTCATTCATTTAAAATTCATATACATTATTATTATTATTGTAGAAAGTTGCCTCAACATTCAGGCTATATTTGGATCCATCTACATTAATTTGTAGATATGTTTGTGAAATATGTTATTTTTAAATGCTGTATTGAGAAATATGATTTCTTATATTTAGTTGTGTTTACGATTTTTTCAGATAAGTGTAAAAGAAGGGCATCACAAATCTATTACCAAAAGAATCCATTATAATATACATACTCATAAAATTTTCAAATTGGATCCTTCCAGGGTTACAAAAATCGTCCAAACGCATCATGGATTTTACGAGGAGTTTTTGAATTTTATGATTACGTATATTATAATGGATTCTTTTGGTAATAGGTTATGAGGCCCCTTCTTTACACTTTCGTGCAACAACTCTGTATATGTTGTTGGGTTATTCAATTATGTAATATTGTTATACGACATCATAGAATTCGAAAATATAATATAATTTGGTTTCTTAATCCGATTTAAATCATTTACGTATTATAATCTGTTTTGTGTTTGTCCTCTATGTTTTTAAGTTCTAGCTCTCTTCGTTTTTTTTTTTTAAAATTTTCATGTACTAGACTATTATAGTTCTGGGTTGAGTATCCATTTATACTCTCGTTAATAATTTTTTAGTAGGAATTTATATAAAATAATGAAATGTGTTTAACGAGAAATAGTAATAAAAAGTTAAAGTCAAGTCAATTCATTTTTTTTTTCTTTGAACTGTTTAAGTTAATTAAAGAAGGAGCCCAGTTGGAAGCAGCTTTGCACAAAGATGTCACAGCAAATGTGGATCTAAAAAAAAAAAATGTGGGATGGGTCGAGTAAGAATAAGACTGATTAAATGTGAGAGAAAGGGACAAAATTCTATTTTTTAATAAAAAAAATTAAAATATATTCCTTGAGTTCGATTTCACCCTCTTCTGCTTATTTTTAATTTTCAATCAAAAGTTTTCCTTAGTTAAAAATATCAATGACTCAAGATCTCCGGATTATGCAAATCATATCATTTGTATTCTATAATCTACTCATTGAATATCATATGAACTTCATTATCTCCCAAATCGTAATAGAGTCAATTTAAGTAAGAGATGAATCATTGGATCAGAAGAAACTTAATGTGCTTTCTGCAGCGGATCAGAAGACGAATCTTGCATTCGCTGACACAAGAAACGTAGACGACCAAATTGTAGATTTGAAACTATAAGGATCAAAATTGTATGCATAAGAAGTATACAGGACTAAAAATACATTTTCCCATATATCCTTGCTAATAATCACCTTAGTTGTCTTGAAATAATTTTTCCTAAAATTACACTTATAATAATTGATCTTGAGTTTGTTTGATTATGATGTTTCTGTTTCTTATCTTTCAGAGGATGATTCACAAATAGATCGAGGGATAAGTAATTCAACTCAAGACTGGACTTCTCGGATGGAGACCATGTTGGGATTAATAATAATAATAATAATGGGTTTAATTGATAAAAGCCCAATAATTATTATTAATTTTGTTAATGAGAACAAAATTATGGTAAGTTAATTATGAATAGTTAATTAGGCTAAATAAATCTCACATTGAGAAAATGAGACACTTATGGTTTGTTTATAATAAGATACAAATCAATAGAGTGTAGTTAAGTAGAAAAGATGGGTGCCACTCGCGCGCCGTCCGTCCGTATGCTCGGCTCATCGCGCCGCGCCGCGAAGGCAGCCCTCTTTTTACTACTCGGCTTTCTGAAATGTCTATTCATCTACCTGACTTTCATATTCTGCTGGGTATTAAGTTTGAGACTTTTCACATAACTGCAGAATTAATGTCAGATTTAAGTGTGAGACTTAAATCCATATTAATCTGATGTTAAGTGTTGAGACTTTTCATCTACACCGTTAAACTTTACACTTAATTTCTGAGACCTTTGGAGTGGTCTGCTGCTCAGCTATATAAGCTGCTTCAGCCATATGTTTTTTTCATTCCGAAAATCTTCAAACATACATATAGCATTATGCTTTGAGAGTACTGCACAATGTTAGTGTTCGAAGGAGCCTGCTCGAAGTTTTGCTTCAATCCGAACAGAGGTGATTGAGCGTTGTACCTTGGAACTCACTTGTCCAGGAGGCCAGAAGTTAAGGCGGTCAAATTTGAGTTTACTGGCACACGACTTGCTGTGGCTTCGTCTAGAAATTTTTCCAGATTCTTGATGTGTTCTCTTTACAGTTCATAAACTGTTTGTGTAAGTTCTACTGTTTTTCTTTATTTAAGTGTAACTTATATCAACGTTTAAACTGATTCAATCTTCCGAGATAAATAAACAGTACCAACAGACCATACATTCCAATGTGCCAGCGATCAAGGCGCCTATCAGATGTTTATCAATTGTATTTTTAAAAATTAAAATAAATAAACATTCTTCTTATTACTCTTATGACAATTAATCTTCCAAACAGTATTACTTACTTCTTTATTATTTTAAATTAAATTCAAGAAAAATATCGATATATACTTCTTCTAAGGCTGTATAAAAAGGACTTTTGGTATTCTTAGTTCTTTCTGTTAATTTGCTAACTTCTTAAATCTTTCAAATAATAGTATATATAACATTAAATTCTTTTGCAATACATTTTAGAGCAATTGACCTATTTGTTTATGCTCCATAAAAAAGTTTTTCTCTGAAATTTGCAAGTATAAAGATATAACTCATTACAAAGTACACCACCATTTTAAAAAGTTTCGATCAATTTATTATTAGTTTAATTTAGGCCAAATTTCCTTTTATTTAGCCATTTTTCAATTTATTATTAGTTTAATAAGAATAACTATAATTTATTAACTGAATATGTTTGCTTATTAGCTTAAAATTGTTAATGAAGTCTATCATATGGTTATCTGGATTATCCGATGGTCCATGTATATGTGCCTTTAAATGTCCATGAAGTCTATAATAGGATAAATTTTAAAAAATGATCGTAGAATTAGAATTAATTTTTTAATATTAGTCTCAAATTTTTAGGAGTAATCAAATATAGTCTCAAAAAATTGTTTTTAATCAAAAATAATCCACATGAATGATTTAATAAATTTGTCCCACATAAATATTTTTAACAAATGTTGTATAACAATTGAATATGAGGCTTTGAGACACTTTTGATTAAAAACAAAAATTTATGAATAGTGCTTAAAACAAAGTTTGAGACTATTTTTGATTAAAAATTTTTCCCATGGAACTATGTTTGATTAGTTCTAAAAATATGTGACTAATATATAAATACCCATATTTTATGAGATCAATTTTGAAATTTACCATATCCGATATCATAAATGTGTATAGCTGGATTGTTTTTTATGTATATATATTTTTATACGTAAAATAGTAGCATTGGTTGCATCATATATTTAAATAATTAAGGCACTCATGAATAACTTTTGTGGTTTTACACATTTGCACAGTCTTCCTATTTTTAAGGTGTTTTTTTCAAATGTGCACCCACAATTTAGTAATAGCATCACATTTCCTCACCAAAATCTGAAATTTCGTCTCCATAAATTGAATATCAACTCAATATTTATTACTATAATAAAATTGGATTGCATAATAATCAAATATAGATTTTTTTTAAAATACTATCTTTCTTACATTTACAATATTTGATTCCTCGGTTTCAAGCGTACATGGTAAATGAATGTGCGGGTACATGGTATAATCATTATTGCTTACCAAAACCCTTCATATACTATGTTAGCTATCGAGCTTGAGGTAAGATGCTATGACCGGGATACTACGATCCCGAGATTCATGAAATGAAATCGAGATTCGATTATCTGACATTTACTTACTGTAGCTAGGAGTTAGAGCTCGGAGCTAGACTGCTAGGACCTACTGAGCTACTGAGCGGACTATTACTGATGCAGCTGAAGGAATAGAGTTATGCTCTACCTATCCATAACTGAAGAGTTAATACCAGAAACCATAATCAACATAAAAAACAATGTCAAATCGACATCAACATTTCGGCGGATCGACATCAAAGATATTTGACATCTCAGTTGAAATGACATGATGGATGATTCTTCAACTACCCCTTGAACGTGCATTTTATCGATTGATGAGCGGGTGTACGAGTGTATATACATGCACGAGGAAACACAAAGCAGCGGAACGATGAGTTAAACCTGGGGTCCCCTATTCAGATGTAATCTAAAGGGGTTAGCGATGGGTGGGCTCCCAGGCAAGCGAGAGTGAACAAAATGAACGAAAGCTAATGAGGGAGCTATGAACCAAACGTAGTGGCGTTCAGAGCTTCTGGAGTACAAGGGATACTCTAACCCTTTACAACATGTTTGATAGCTTGAAAGTATACAAAGAGGATCAACATACAAATATCATATAAGATCCAATTACAATTATAATGCTTGAACGCCAATAATGAGTGCCAGAAACCAATATTGAGTAGATGGAAATTCCCCTATTTTTGGCTTTGGTTCATTTCCAGCTATTGATTTTTCTATCTTCCACCAACCACGCGGAATCTAGTTCTTTCCCTTGAAAACTTTATTTTTTTCATGCCATAAGCTTCCACATTAGTACACAACCATATCATTGTCCAAGTAAAAAGGAAAAAAATACCCAATTGTTGCATCCCAACATGTTGAAAAAAGTGAGCTACCGGATCTTGATTTCCCTCCCTTTTATAATTTACACCAGTTTCATATTAGATGAAGGATTATGTGTGATACCCTTAATAGTAAGCACCACCTGATAAGTCGATCTTGCTCTATTATCCTCCTAACTGTCTTACTTAAAGACATCGCCTTACCTTCCGACCTCTTTGGTAAGAACCGACATGGTGGGCCGTCGTTTATGCCTCATCACTTTGCTGTCCGCCAACCATTTCAGCGACCTCTTTTGTGACCGAACTCATTGGCTGAGCTCTTGTCATGTCTTAATTAATACGTTGACAGATTAATTGAACTATATCTCCTAACTGCGAGATATGCGGAGCAATATATGGGATTTAATTGTATTCACAAGATCATATTAACTTGGAAGTGATCATTGATACATGGTAACTCTTAGTTCTCCACCTATAAATATCAGATCCAATCTACATGCTTAGGCATTCATAAATTTTCACTTACTTTACAAGCATATATTTCTCATATCCTCTCGCTCGACTTGAGCGTTGGATAGCGCACGCTGGAAAACTTCCGGCTCCTTTCTCATTTTTTTTGGTGATTTCATGTCATTCTAAGGCGAGGGTCCTAAGCAAGTTGGCGTTATTATTTACATTGAAGAATATAGATGTATTGACTTACATCTTCTTGATATCAGAAGGTAATCATATTTTTGGTGATATCAATGTGTATATTATTGCATGGAGTGTAGCTCAAGTTGGATTAAAAAAGTTTTGATGTTTTTCATAGGGTTTATATATAACTAAAGAATCTTTTTTTACAATTCAAATTAAACTCAAACTAGTAAAGAGTGTAGTTTGTAGCTTAAACTCTAGAAATAGAGAAAATAGACCAATCCACATGGGCAAAAAGCCACCACAAGCTGTGTCAGCTAATCTTATATAACAGTAGTAGTCTACATAAGAATTCAATCATCCAGCTCAAACTTACAGTTCTTACATATCTTCCTTCTCCTCCGATTTTCTTCAATCATGACAGAACCCTACAATAATTTCACAGCACAGTGCTTCAACTTCCTTCCTCCCCATTCTTCATCAACTCACACTGCTCATCATCATCAGTATTATCCGAACATACCCATTTCTTCATCCCTCCAAGAGAAGCTCTTCCTCTTCTCAATACCCTAAACCTCAACCAAGAATCATGCACGGAAACCTCGTCAGATTATTCAGTAAACTGTGAACAAAATTCAGAAAAATATCCTAATTTTAGTTGTAATATTGAAGATGAAAATGTAACTGTAGCGTTACATATAGGGCTTGCAAGCCCTAGTTCTGAGGTGGGCTATGGCGAAATCATGGATAAGGATGGGGTGGATATACTCTCAGGGTTGCCTCTAAACAGGTTAAACATGGGTCAGTATTGGATTCCCACTCCTTCGCAAATTCTTATTGGTCCGACTCAGTTTTCATGTCACCTTTGTCCCAAAACTTTTAACAGATACAACAATCTGCAGGTAATTTTTCTTCATTTTCTGTTTCTTTTTTTATTTTCCTGTGAGCCCTAGAAACAATGTTCATTCAGTATCTTTTGGCAAATATAATCTGCGAATTTGTTTCTCTTTGATTTCTATAATTGATCATGTTGAAAGTAAGTTCTAACGTAATTTTTACAAAAAAAAAGTATTTTTTTATACAAGATTCCTCCCAATAGACTCCTCCTAGTTATGACTTTTAAATACAATTTTATTTTTCTCTCTGTTTATTCCTGTTCTACCTATATACAAAAAATAATTTCTCTTAAATTTGGCATTTATATCAACGACGACACTGTTCTTCCAAAAAATTGAACATATGAATAGTGTTTTTAAGTTCTGCTTCTGAAATCATCAAGGTTTTCAAATTAATTAATTCTGATCATTAAGAAACTTTTGATTTTTCAAGAACTTATTGAATTAATCTTATATATACCTCAGTCTTGAAATCTCTTCGAATATGGTTTTATGGTTAGATTGGAAAGATTTTAAAGAGTAAAGGGCACAAGCTATGTGCTTCACTGATTTATGGTTATCAACCTTTTAATGCTATGTATGAATCAAAATTAGATCATATTCAGATTTGAAGTGAAACTACGGACTTTTGTTGATAATCATTAATTCATTTAGAATATCTTGTTATTATAAAGAAGAATTTTAGTAAATCTGTAAATAATTTTGAAAGTCAGACAAATGCAAGTGGTAAAAAAAATAGAACAGAAACGCCCCTCTCATGGGGTGGCCAAGTAGGTAAGTGTGGAGATATTGGTCACAAATTTGATTCTCTCACCAATACTTTCTTGGTAAAACCTGTACACCGAGTGCCTAGTGCGGTTTAACGTGGTCTGCAGGTGATTGCGTGTTTACAAGCGGCAACGGGTCTCCCCATCGTAAAAAAAAAAGAAAAAAAGAGAACAGAAGCTCCTTTGCAGTGCATACTGATTCATATGTTTTTTCTTAATCATCATCATCATATATCTCGTACTCCGCTGCAACCTGTAGATGTCCACTGAACATAATACAGTAACACGACGCATGTTTCATTTGTCTGTTCTTCAGTATAGTAAATGCATATTGTAAAGTTCATGTGTCCACACCCTACAAGCTACGTACTATTAGTAAAATGAAATTTGAATATTTCACTGTAACGTAATTTTTTTTGTGTTGTGTTTGACCACTACAGTGGTTTAGTTGGGTATTAATTACATCTTTCACTCCACCATATGTTGCCGCCTCCTTGTCTGAGCAGATGCACAGCAGGCGCCGGTGTATAACCCTACATGGATGTATGGATGGGATAGTGATTCAGAATGGGTCAAACCTCGTAAATATCTTTTGAAAAACTGAAACATCAAATTTAATTTCCATTTGCTTCCCATCCGTTTGTCGATATGCATCAATTTTATGGCTTTCATAAAAGTTCTTGAGAAAAATATTATAGATATCATATCGAACATGATTGATGATCCTATTTTTGAATGCAATCAATGATCATGTCCTAACTAAATCATATCCTATTTTGAACATCAATTTTGTAGTATCCATATTCTTATATTCATATACGTGTATCATAGCTTCTTTTGTAGTCCTAAGTAAACAGGTTTTTTCTTTTGTGGAATTGGATACTGTTAACTCGGATTTTGGTAGTGGGTTATCTTGGTTAACAATAGCTCCTCCCTAATTGGAAGTGAGCGGTCCTGAAAAGAAAAGGTTGGAAGAAGACCAGAGAGTGATCTCCGATGAATCTTTCCGACGATCAAATCAGGGTTCTTTTTATGTAATATGGAAATAAGCATTTAGCTAGAAATTTGCGGGGGGAAACTCCCTTCTTAACCTGATGACCCCATATATATATGGGGTGGTGAGAAAGAATACCCTATCGTGTTTGGCTGGGACCTATGGGAGGCCACCGACAAACACTATACCTGTATAGGGCGCACTACTTGAGGGATTTTTATACCAGAAAATATTCCCCATATTAGTCACCATATGATTGGTCCTCGTGGCAAGTGGTCCCCTAATGAGACAAAATTCAGTTAGATGTTTCCCACGTGGAGGACCGCACTTGTGTCCAGAGTACCTCCCTGAACTCTAAAGGGGAAACCAAGACAGCTGTTTAAGGTTGGAGTATAGCCCGTGCTACCTGGTTCAATCCAGCAGGGCTGAAGACCTTTCCGAGCTGAGCATACTGATGGGAAACGCAACTGGCCTAGCCTATGAATACCGAGCTGATCACCCTTTGTAAATAATATACACTGTCCTGCTCATATAATACCGTGCTGCTCTCAGAAGTTGTCAAATACCCCTCCTGGGATATTTCCTTTCGGATTGAGCCATTCTGGGTGAGATAACACTCGAGTAAGGGCCGAGATCGCACTGGACATGATATCGGATATCAGATACTAAGCATCATAACATGCTCATTTGAAAATCAAATTTAAGAAAATTTACTCTCAAAAAAATATGAAGATTATTAAATTAATAAGTCTGTATTGAATTGTATTCATCCAAAAGCACGAACTTGTAGAGATATTTACCAATTCATTGTTCCTCTTTTTCGGAGGCTCGTCAAGTGGATATTGTGGGTGTTAGCCTCTGGTACTATGTTGAGTGTCTTTCATCTAAAAACCCGACCTTGTTGACAGATTAGACAATTTATTATTTATTCTCGGTCTCTCTAAATTTACATAGGCCTATGTGGGGTGGACCATGGTTCCTGGCATTTAAGAAATTTTAACCTAGTACCACTCGTCTATTTTTGTTACACTCTCGTATTAGGTTTAATTGAGTGTGACATCACAAATGTGCACTACATGATTTCAGATGCATATGTGGGGGCATGGATCACAATATAGAAAAGGCCCCGAATCCCTGCGAGGCACGCAGCCCACAGCCATGCTAAGATTACCATGCTACTGCTGCGCGCCAGAATGCAAGCACAACATTGATAACCCAACAGCCAAGCCACTTAAAGATTTCAGAACCCTTCAAACACATTACAAGAGGAAACATGGATCCAAGCCCTTCATGTGCAGAAAGTGTGGGAAACCATTTGCGGTGAAAGGTGATTGGAGGACACACGAGAGAAGAACGCGGCAAGATTTGGTACTGTATTGTGGCTCTGATTTTAAGCATAAAAGGTCTTTAAAAGATCATATCAAGGCGTTTGGGGGAGGGCATGGGGGTCTGGGATTGAGCTCGAACTTGAGCAGCTTGACGAGGAAGATGAAGAATCGTTGTCTGAGATTGAGCAAGGAGGGGATCAGTATTCTTCATCCATGTGATTTGATTCCTATAAGGGTTATTATAATTTTATTTTATTTTATTGTGGTAAGTCTTGTTTCTTATAAAAAACAAATATTAGTTCTTTTCTTTGATTTTTTGGCAGCTTGATGGTCTTCTAATTTGTATATTTCTTTGTATTTAGAGTTGTAAAAAATGGTTTGTGGTTTGTGTTATGAACTTATAATTTATGGAAATGTTTGTTGAAGTATTGAATAATGATGTTTCCCAATTTCTTGCACAAAATTAAATTTGAACATATTCCGAATAATAGTTGTATCCAAACTTATTTTAAAGTTGTCTTTAGTAATTACAAGAATAGTCCCACTTCATTCGTAATAATAGCTTCAAATTTTTAGCACTCAATAAATTAGTATCACATAAATTATTTTTTTTTTTAACAAAAATATTTTCAAGAACATTGTTCCATTAAACCAAAGGAATGGACTTGCGATGGTGCGCATTGAACCCCTATTTGTATCCCACATCAGATGTTATTGAGAGTCGAACCTAGCTTACGTCATGTTGCCTTCGGAAGGTTGAAAAAATGCGTAAACCTAGTTTATATGATATTTTTAATACGTATTTGTAAATATTTTTGTAAATTATTTATCTGAAAAAAAATCAAATTTTGAATGTTTTATTTTCTTATTCTGTTATTATTTTTCAAAAAAATAAGCAGAAAAAATAAAAGTTGAGAAGCAAGTCATGAATATTTTTTTACTGCTTTAAGTTGTTTGGTGGCAAATTTTGTTAATTGTAATTTATTAAACTGTTTTTTTTATTTAATAGACGCACTCAATATTTTTGCTTAAAAGTAACTTTTTTCCAACTTTAAGTAAAAACAACATAGAATTGTTTGAATAATCAATTACAAACACAACTCTTAGTACTTGACCACATAAATTCTTATTTTTATATAAAAAAATTTCAGTTTTCTTTAAAAATTAACAAAAAAATAAAACTGGGGCTTT
>CAJQUN010002404.1:0-27197 GCA_907163345.1 Haberlea rhodopensis | reverse complement strand
TAACTTGGGGAAGAAGGTTTTGAGAAATTTCAGAAATTACGTAAGTTTTTTGATTTTTTGATAATTTCGATTTCGTGCGAATATTCGAGTATATGTTTTGAGTACTATCATTTTCTTGGTTCGAATAAGTATTTGAGAAATTTTAACAATTTCGGACGTTTTTTTGATTTTTTGATAAATTTATTTTCGTGCAATTATAAGAGTATGTGTCTTGAGTAAATAATTTCTTGGTTGGAAGAAGGTTTTGAGAAATTTTCAGAAATTACGTAAGTTTTTTGATTTTTTGATAAATTTCGATTTCGTGCGAATATTCGAGTATATGTTTGAGTATATCATTTTCTTGGTTCGAATAAGTATTTGAGAAATTTTAACAATTTCGGACGTTTTTTTGATTTTTGATAAATTTCTATTTCGTGCAATTATAAGAGTATGTGTCTTGAGTACATATGTTATCTTGGTTGGAAGAAGGTTTGAGAAATTTTCAGAAATTACGTAAGTTTTTTGATTTTTTGATAAATTCCGATTTCGTGCGAATATTCGAGTATATGTCTTGAGTACATCATTTTCTTGGTTCGAATAAGTATTTGAGAAATTGTAACAATTTCGGACGTTTTTTTGATTTTTTGATAAATTTCTTTTCGTGCAATTATAAGAGTATGTGTCTTGAGTAAATAATTTCTTGGTTGGAAGAAGGTTTTGAGAAATTTTCAGAAATTACGTAAGTTTTTTGATTTTTTGATAAATTTCGATTTCGTGCGAATATTCGAGTATATGTTTTGAGTATATCATTTTCTTGGTTCGAATAAGTATTTGAGAAATTTTAACAATTTCGGACGTTTTTTTGATTTTTGATAAATTTCTATTTCGTGCAATTATAAGAGTATGTGTCTTGAGTACATAATTTATCTTGGTTGGAAGAAGGTTTTGAGAAATTTTCAGAAATTACGTAAGTTTTTTGATTTTTTGATAAATTTCGATTTCGTGCGAATATTCGAGTATATGTTTGAGTATATCATTTTCTTGGTTCGAATAAGTATTTGAGAAATTTTAACAATTTCGGACGTTTTTTTGATTTTTTGATAAATTTCTATTTCGTGCAATTATAAGAGTATGTGTCTTGAGTAAATAATTTTCTTGGTTGGAAGAAGGTTTTGAGAAATTTTCAGAAATTACGTAAGTTTTTTGATTTTTTGATAAATTTCGATTTCGTGCGAATATTCGAGTATATGTTTAGAGTACATCATTTTCTTGGTTCGAATAAGTATTTGAGAAATTTTAACAATTTCGGACGTTTTTTTGATTTTTGATAAATTTCTATTTCGTGCAATTATAAGAGTATGTGTCTTGAGTACATAATTATCTTGGTTGGAAGAAGGTTTTGAGAAATTTTCAGAAATTACGTAAGTTTTTTGATTTTTTGATAAATTTCGATTTCGTGCGAATATTCGAGTATATGTTTGAGTATATCATTTTCTTGGTTCGAATAAGTATTTGAGAAATTTTAACAATTTCGGACGTTTTTTTGATTTTTGATAAATTTCTATTTCGTGCAATTATAAGAGTATGTGTCTTGAGTACATAATTTATCTTGGTTGGAAGAAGGTTTTGAGAAATTTTCAGAAATTACGTAAGTTTTTTGATTTTTTGATAAATTTCGATTTCGTGCGAATATTCGAGTATATGTCTTGAGTACATCATTTTCTTGGTTCGAATAAGTATTTGAGAAATTTTAACAATTTCGGACGTTTTTTTGATTTTTTGATAAATTTCTATTTCGTGCAATTATAAGAGTATGTGTCTTGAGTACATAATTTATCTTGGTTGGAAGAAGGTTTTGAGAAATTTTCAGAAATTACGTAAGTTTTTTGATTTTTTGATAAATTTCGATTTCGTGCGAATATTCGAGTATATGTTTGAGTATATCATTTTCTTGGTTCGAATAAGTATTTGAGAAATTTTAACAATTTCGGACGTTTTTTTGATTTTTGATAAATTTCTATTTCGTGCAATTATAAGAGTATGTGTCTTGAGTACATAATTATCTTGGTTGGAAGAAGGTTTTGAGAAATTTTCAGAAATTACGTAAGTTTTTTGATTTTTTGATAAATTTCGATTTCGTGCGAATATTCGAGTATATGTTTAGAGTATATCATTTTCTTGGTTCGAATAAGTATTTGAGAAATTTAACAATTTCGGACGTTTTTTTGATTTTTGATAAATTTCTATTTCGTGCAATTATAAGAGTATGTGTCTTGAGTAAATAATTTTCTTGGTTGGAAGAAGGTTTTGAGAAATTTTCAGAAATTACGTAAGTTTTTTGATTTTTGATAAATTTCGATTTCGTGCGAATATTCGAGTATATGTTTGAGTATATCATTTTCTTGGTTCGAATAAGTATTTGAGAAATTTTAACAATTTCGGACGTTTTTTTGATTTTTGATAAATTTCTATTTCGTGCAATTATAAGAGTATGTGTCTTGAGTACATAATTTTCTTGGTTGGAAGAAGGTTTTGAGAAATTTTCAGAAATTACGTAAGTTTTTTGATTTTTTGATAAATTTCGATTTCGTGCGAATATTCGAGTATATGTTTGAGTACATCATTTTCTTGGTTCGAATAAGTATTTGAGAAATTTTAACAATTTCGGACGTTTTTTTGATTTTTGATAAATTTCTATTTCGTGCAATTATAAGAGTATGTGTCTTGAGTACATAATTATCTTGGTTGGAAGAAGGTTTTGAGAAATTTTCAGAAATTACGTAAGTTTTTTGATTTTTTGATAAATTCGATTTCGTGCGAATATTCGAGTATATGTCTTGAGTATATCATTTTCTTGGTTCGAATAAGTATTTGAGAAATTGTAACAATTTCGGACGTTTTTTTGATTTTTGATAAATTTCTATTTCGTGCAATTATAAGAGTATGTGTCTTGAGTACATAATTTATCTTGGTTGGAAGAAGGTTTTGAGAAATTTTCAGAAATTACGTAAGTTTTTTGATTTTTTGATAAATTTCGATTTCGTGCGAATATTCGAGTATATGTCTTGAGTACATCATTTTCTTGGTTCGAATAAGTATTTGAGAAATTTTAACAATTTCGGACGTTTTTTTGATTTTTGATAAATTTCTATTTCGTGCAATTATAAGAGTATGTGTCTTGAGTAAATAATTTTCTTGGTTGGAAGAAGGTTTTGAGAAATTTTCAGAAATTACGTAAGTTTTTTGATTTTTTGATAAATTTCGATTTCGTGCGAATATTCGAGTATATGTCTTAGAGTACATCATTTTCTTGGTTCGAATAAGTATTTGAGAAATTGTAACAATTTCGGACGTTTTTTTGATTTTTGATAAATTTCTATTTCGTGCAATTATAAGAGTATGTGTCTTGAGTAAATAATTTTCTTGGTTGGAAGAAGGTTTTGAGAAATTTTCAGAAATTACGTAAGTTTTTTGATTTTTTGATAAATTTCGATTTCGTGCGAATATTCGAGTATATGTTTGAGTATATCATTTTCTTGGTTCGAATAAGTATTTGAGAAATTTTAACAATTTCGGACGTTTTTTTGATTTTTGATAAATTTCTATTTCGTGCAATTATAAGAGTATGTGTCTTGAGTAAATAATTTATCTTGGTTGGAAGAAGGTTTTGAGAAATTTTCAGAAATTACGTAAGTTTTTTGATTTTTGATAAATTTCGATTTCGTGCGAATATTCGAGTATATGTTTGAGTATATCATTTTCTTGGTTCGAATAAGTATTTGAGAAATTTTAACAATTTCGGACGTTTTTTTGATTTTTTGATAAATTTCTATTTCGTGCAATTATAAGAGTATGTGTCTTGAGTACATAATTTATCTTGGTTGGAAGAAGGTTTTGAGAAATTTTCAGAAATTACGTAAGTTTTTTGATTTTTTGATAAATTTCGATTTCGTGCGAATATTCGAGTATATGTTTGAGTATATCATTTTCTTGGTTCGAATAAGTATTTGAGAAATTTTAACAATTTCGGACGTTTTTTTGATTTTTGATAAATTTCTATTTCGTGCAATTATAAGAGTATGTGTCTTGAGTACATAATTTATTGGTTGGAAGAAGGTTTTGAGAAATTTTCAGAAATTACGTAAGTTTTTTGATTTTTGATAAATTTCGATTTCGTGCGAATATTCGAGTATATGTTTGAGTATATCATTTTCTTGGTTCGAATAAGTATTTGAGAAATTTTAACAATTTCGGACGTTTTTTTGATGTTTTGATAAATTTCTATTTCGTGCAATTATAAGAGTATGTGTCTTGAGTACATAATTTATCTTGGTTGGAAGAAGGTTTTGAGAAATTTTCAGAAATTACGTAAGTTTTTTGATTTTTTGATAAATTTCTATTTCGTGCAATTATAAGAGTATGTGTCTTGAGTAAATAATTTTCTTGGTTGGAAGAAGGTTTTGAGAAATTTTCAGAAATTACGTAAGTTTTTGATTTTTTGATAAATTTCGATTTCGTGCGAATATTCGAGTATATGTTTGAGTATAATCATTTTCTTGGTTCGAATAAGTATTTGAGAAATTTTAACAATTTCGGACGTTTTTTTGATTTTTTGATAAATTTCTATTTCGTGCAATTATAAGAGTATGTGTCTTGAGTACATATTTATCTTGGTTGGAAGAAGGTTTTGAGAAATTTTCAGAATTACGTAAGTTTTTTGATTTTTTGATAAATTTCGATTTCGTGCGAATATTCGAGTATATGTCTTAGAGTACATCATTTTCTTGGTTCGAATAAGTATTTGAGAAATTTTAACAATTTCGGACGTTTTTTTGATTTTTTGATAAATTTCTATTTCGTGCAATTATAAGAGTATGTGTCTTGAGTAAATAATTTTCTTGGTTGGAAGAAGGTTTTGAGAAATTTTCAGAAATTACGTAAGTTTTTTGATTTTTTGATAAATTTCGATTTCGTGCGAATATTCGAGTATATGTTTGAGTATATCATTTTCTTGGTTCGAATAAGTATTTGAGAAATTTTAACAATTTCGGACGTTTTTTTGATTTTTGATAAATTTCTATTTCGTGCAATTATAAGAGTATGTGTCTTGAGTACATAATTTATCTTGGTTGGAAGAAGGTTTTGAGAAATTTTCAGAAATTACGTAAGTTTTTTGATTTTTTGATAAATTCCGATTTCGTGCGAATATTCGAGTATATGTCTAGAGTACATCATTTTCTTGGTTCGAATAAGTATTTGAGAAATTGTAACAATTTCGGACGTTTTTTTGATTTTTTGATAAATTTCTATTTCGTGCAATTATAAGAGTATGTGTCTTGAGTAAATAATTTTCTTGGTTGGAAGAAGGTTTTGAGAAATTTTCAGAAATTACGTAAGTTTTTTGATTTTTGATAAATTTCGATTTCGTGCGAATATTCGAGTATATGTTTTGAGTATATCATTTTCTTGGTTCGAATAAGTATTTGAGAAATTTTAACAATTTCGGACGTTTTTTTGATTTTTGATAAATTTCTATTTCGTGCAATTATAAGAGTATGTGTCTTGAGTACATATTTATCTTGGTTGGAAGAAGGTTTTGAGAAATTTTCAGAAATTACGTAAGTTTTTTGATTTTTTGATAAATTCCGATTTCGTGCGAATATTCGAGTATATTCTAGAGTACATCATTTTCTTGGTTCGAATAAGTATTTGAGAAATTGTAACAATTTCGGACGTTTTTTTGATTTTTGATAAATTTCTATTTCGTGCAATTATAAGAGTATGTGTCTTGAGTAAATAATTTTCTTGGTTGGAAGAAGGTTTTGAGAAATTTTCAGAAATTACGTAAGTTTTTGATTTTTTGATAAATTTCGATTTCGTGCGAATATTCGAGTATATGTTTGAGTATATCATTTTCTTGGTTCGAATAAGTATTTGAGAAATTTTAACAATTTCGGACGTTTTTTTGATTTTTTGATAAATTTCTATTTCGTGCAATTATAAGAGTATCTGTCTTGAGTACAATAATTAATATTGTTGGAAAGAATGATTTTGAGAAATTTCAGAAATTCGGAAGTTTTTTGATTTTATGATAAATTTCGATTTCGTGCGAATATTCCGAGTATATGTTTTGAGTATTATCATTTCTGTGGTTCGAATAAGTATTTGAGAAATTTTAAACAATGTTCGGACGTTGTTTTTATGTTTTGGATAAATTTCTATGTCGTGCATTATAAGAGTATGTGTCTTGAGTACATTGTATCTGGTTGGAAGAAGTATTTTGAGAAATTTTTCAGAAATTACTTAAGTTTTTTGATTTTTTGATCAAATCTTTTTTCGTGCAATTATAAGAGTAATGTTTCCTATTAGAATACTTTTTATGGTTGGAAGAAGGTTTTGAGAAATTTTAAAAATACGTAAGTTTTTGATTTTGATAAATTTCGATTTCTTGCGAATATTCGGTATAATGTTTTGGAGTATATCAATTTTCTTGGTTCGAATAAGTATGTGAGAAATTTTAACAATTTCGGACGTTTTTTTGATTTTTGATAAATTTCTATTTCGTGCAATTATAAGAGTATGTGTCTTGAGTACATAATTTTCTTGGTTGGAAGAAGGTTTTGAGAAATTTTCAGAAATTACGTAAGTTTTTTGATTTTTGATAAATTTCGATTTCGTGCGAATATTCGAGTATATGTTTGAGTATATCATTTTCTTGGTTCGAATAAGTATTTGAGAAATTGTAACAATTTCGGACGTTTTTTTGATTTTTGATAAATTTCTATTTCGTGCAATTATAAGAGTATGTGTCTTGAGTAAATAATTTTCTTGGTTGGAAGAAGGTTTTGAGAAATTTTCAGAAATTACGTAAGTTTTTTGATTTTTTGATAAATTTCGATTTCGTGCGAATATTCGAGTATATGTTTGAGTATATCATTTTCTTGGTTCGAATAAGTATTTGAGAAATTTTAACAATTTCGGACGTTTTTTTGATTTTTGATAAATTTCTATTTCGTGCAATTATAAGAGTATGTGTCTTGAGTACATAATTTATATTGGTTGGAAGAAGGTTTTGAGAAATTTTCAGAAATTACGTAAGTTTTTTGATTTTTGATAAATTTCGATTTCGTGCGAATATTCGAGTATATGTTTGAGTATATCATTTTCTTGGTTCGAATAAGTATTTGAGAAATTTTAACAATTTCGGACGTTTTTTTGATTTTTGATAAATTTCTATTTCGTGCAATTATAAGAGTATGTGTCTTGAGTACATATGTTATCTTGGTTGGAAGAAGGTTTTGAGAAATTTTCAGAAATTACGTAAGTTTTTTGATTTTTTGATAAATTCCGATTTCGTGCGAATATTCGAGTATATGTCTAGAGTACATCATTTTCTTGGTTCGAATAAGTATTTGAGAAATTGTAACAATTTCGGACGTTTTTTTGATTTTTTGATAAATTTCTTTTCGTGCAATTATAAGAGTATGTGTCTTGAGTAAATAATTTCTTGGTTGGAAGAAGGTTTTGAGAAATTTTCAGAAATTACGTAAGTTTTTTGATTTTTTGATAAATTTCGATTTCGTGCGAATATTCGAGTATATGTTTGAGTATATCATTTTCTTGGTTCGAATAAGTTTTTGAGAAATTTTAACAATTTCGGACGTTTTTTTGATTTTTTGATAAATTTCATTTCGTGCAATTATAAAGTATGTGTCTTGAGTACATAATTATCTTGGTTGGAAGAAGGTTTTGAGAAATTTCAGAAATTACGTAAGTTTTTTGATTTTTTGATAAATTTCGATTTCGTGCGAATATTCGAGTATATGTTTGAGTATATCATTTTCTTGGTTCGAATAAGTTTTTGAGAAATTAATAATTTCGGACGTTTTTTTTATGTTTTGATAAATTTCTATTTCGTGCAATTATAAGAGTATGTGTCTTGAGTACATTGTTATCTTTCTTGGTTGGAAGAAATTTTGAGAATTTTCAGAAATTACGTAAGTTTTTTGATTTTTTGATAAATTCTTTTTCGTGCAATTATAAGAGTATGTGTCTTGATAATACTTTTCTTGGTTGGAAGAAGGTTTTGAGAAATTTTCAGAAATTACGTAAGTTTTTTTGATTTTTTGATAAATTTCGATTTCGTGCGAATATTCGAGTATATGTTTGAGTATATCATTTTCTTGGTTCGAATAAGTATTTGAGAAATTTTAACAATTTCGGACGTTTTTTTGATTTTTGATAAATTTCTATTTCGTGCAATTATAAGAGTATGTGTCTTGAGTACATAATTTATCTTGGTTGGAAGAAGGTTTTGAGAAATTTTCAGAAATTACGTAAGTTTTTTGATTTTTTGATAAATTTCGATTTCGTGCGAATATTCGAGTATATGTTTGAGTATATCATTTTCTTGGTTCGAATAAGTATTTGAGAAATTTTAACAATTTCGGACGTTTTTTGATTTTTTGATAAATTTCTATTTCGTGCAATTATAAGAGTATGTGTCTTGAGTACATAATTTCTTGGTTGGAAGAAGGTTTTGAGAAATTTTCAGAAATTACGTAAGTTTTTTGATTTTTTGATAAATTTCGATTTCGTGCGAATATTCGAGTATATGTTTGAGTATATCATTTTCTTGGTTCGAATAAGTATTTGAGAAATTTTAACAATTTCGGACGTTTTTTGATTTTTTGATAAATTTCTATTTCGTGCAATTATAAGAGTATGTGTCTTGAGTAAATAATTTTCTTGGTTGGAAGAAGGTTTTGAGAAATTTTCAGAAATTACGTAAGTTTTTTGATTTTTTGATAAATTTCGATTTCGTGCGAATATTCGAGTATATGTTTGAGTATATCATTTTCTTGGTTCGAATAAGTATTTGAGAAATTTTAACAATTTCGGACGTTTTTTTGATTTTTTGATAAATTTCTATTTCGTGCAATTATAAGAGTATGTGTCTTGAGTAAATAATTTCTTGGTTGGAAGAAGGTTTTGAGAAATTTTCAGAAATTACGTAAGTTTTTTGATTTTTTGATAAATTTCGATTTCGTGCGAATATTCGAG
The DNA here is from genome assembly GCA_907163345.1 of Haberlea rhodopensis. Lineage (NCBI taxonomy): Eukaryota > Viridiplantae > Streptophyta > Magnoliopsida > Lamiales > Gesneriaceae > Haberlea > Haberlea rhodopensis. The sequence goes on along the minus strand of CAJQUN010002404.1, from coordinate 18,155 downwards.
TATATGTTTGAGTATATCATTTTCTTGGTTCGAATAAGTATTTGAGAAATTTTAACAATTTCGGACGTTTTTTTATTTTTTGATAAATTTCTATTTCGTGCAATTATAAGAGTATGTGTCTTGAGTACATATTTATCTTGGTTGGAAGAAGGATTTTGAGAAATTTTCAGAAATTACGTAAGTTTTTTGATTTTTGATCAAATTCTTTTCGTGCAATTATAAGAGTATGTGTCTTGAGTAATACTTTATTGGTTGGAAGAAGGTTTTGAGAAATTTTCAGAAATTACGTAAGTTTTTTGATTTTTGATAAATTTCGATTTCGTGCGAATATTCGAGTATATGTTTTGAGTATATCATTTTCTTGGTTCGAATAAGTATTCGAGAAATTTTAACAATTTCGGACGTTTTTTGATTTTTTGATAAATTTCTATTTCGTGCAATTAATAAGAGTATGTGTCTTGAGTACATAATTATATTGGTTGGAAGAAGGTTTTGAGAAAGTTTCAGAAATTACGTAAGTTTTTTGATTTTTGATAAATTTCGATTTCGTGCGAATATCGAGTATATGTTTTGAGTATATCATTTTCTTGGTTCGAATAAGTATTTGAGAAATTTTAACAATTTCGGACGTTTTTTTATGTTTTTGATAAATTTCTATTTCGTGCAATTATAAGAGTATGTGTCTTGAGTACATTGTTTTCTGGTTGAAAAAGATTTTGAGAAATTTTCAAGAAATTACGTAAGTTTTTTGATTTTTTGATAAATTCTTTTTCGTGCAATTATAAGAGTATGTGTCTTGATTAATACTTTAATGGTTGGAAGAAGGTTTTGAGAAATTTTCAGAAATTACGTAAGTTTTTTGATTTTTTGATAAATTTCGATTTCGTGCGAATATTCGAGTATATGTTTTGAGTATATCATTTTCTTGGTTCGAATAAGTATTTGAGAAATTTTAACAATTTCGGACGTTTTTTTGATGTTTTGATAAATTTCATTTTCGTGCAATTATAAGAGTATGTGTCTTGAGTACATTGTTATCTTGTTGGAAGAAGGTTTTGAGAAATTTTCAGAAATTACGTAAGTTTTTTGATTTTTTGATAAATTTCGATTTCGTGCGAATATTCGAGTATATGTTTGAGTATATCATTTTCTTGGTTCGAATAAGTATTTGAGAAATTTAACAATTTCGGACGTTTTTTTGATTTTTGATAAATTTCTATTTCGTGCAATTATAAGAGTATGTGTCTTGAGTAAATAATTTTCTTGGTTGGAAGAAGGTTTTGAGAAATTTTCAGAAATTACGTAAGTTTTTTGATTTTTTGATAAATTTCGATTTCGTGCGAATATTCGAGTATATGTCTTGAGTATATCATTTTCTTGGTTCGAATAAGTATTTGAGAAATTTTAACAATTTCGGACGTTTTTTTGATTTTTGATAAATTTCTATTTCGTGCAATTATAAGAGTATGTGTCTTGAGTACATAATTTTCTTGGTTGGAAGAAGGTTTTGAGAAATTTTCAGAAATTACGTAAGTTTTTTGATTTTTTGATAAATTTCGATTTCGTGCGAATATTCGAGTATATGTTTGAGTATATCATTTTCTTGGTTCGAATAAGTATTTGAGAAATTTTAACAATTTCGGACGTTTTTTTGATTTTTGATAAATTTCTATTTCGTGCAATTATAAGAGTATGTGTCTTGAGTACATAATTTTCTTGGTTGGAAGAAGGTTTTGAGAAATTTTCAGAAATTACGTAAGTTTTTTGATTTTTTGATAAATTTCGATTTCGTGCGAATATTCGAGTATATGTTTGAGTATATCATTTTCTTGGTTCGAATAAGTATTTGAGAAATTTTAACAATTTCGGACGTTTTTTTGATTTTTGATAAATTTCTATTTCGTGCAATTATAAGAGTATGTGTCTTGAGTACATAATTTTCTTGGTTGGAAGAAGGTTTTGAGAAATTTTCAGAAATTACGTAAGTTTTTTGATTTTTGATAAATTTCGATTTCGTGCGAATATTCGAGTATATGTCTTGAGTATATCATTTTCTTGGTTCGAATAAGTATTTGAGAAATTTTAACAATTTCGGACGTTTTTTTGATTTTTGATAAATTTCTATTTCGTGCAATTATAAGAGTATGTGTCTTGAGTACATAATTATCTTGGTTGGAAGAAGGTTTTGAGAAATTTTCAGAAATTACGTAAGTTTTTTGATTTTTTGATAAATTTCGATTTCGTGCGAATATTCGAGTATATGTTTGAGTATATCATTTTCTTGGTTCGAATAAGTATTTGAGAAATTTTAACAATTTCGGACGTTTTTTTGATTTTTGATAAATTTCTATTTCGTGCAATTATAAGAGTATGTGTCTTGAGTAAATAATTTATCTTGGTTGGAAGAAGGTTTTGAGAAATTTTCAGAAATTACGTAAGTTTTTTGATTTTTTGATAAATTTCGATTTCGTGCGAATATTCGAGTATATGTTTGAGTATATCATTTTCTTGGTTCGAATAAGTATTTGAGAAATTTAACAATTTCGGACGTTTTTTTGATTTTTGATAAATTTCTATTTCGTGCAATTATAAGAGTATGTGTCTTGAGTAAATAATTTTCTTGGTTGGAAGAAGGTTTTGAGAAATTTTCAGAAATTACGTAAGTTTTTTGATTTTTTGATAAATTTCGATTTCGTGCGAATATTCGAGTATATGTTTGAGTATATCATTTTCTTGGTTCGAATAAGTATTTGAGAAATTTTAACAATTTCGGACGTTTTTTTGATTTTTTGATAAATTTCTATTTCGTGCAATTATAAGAGTATGTGTCTTGAGTAAATAATTTCTTGGTTGGAAGAAGGTTTTGAGAAATTTTCAGAAATTACGTAAGTTTTTTGATTTTTTGATAAATTTCGATTTCGTGCGAATATTCGAGTATATGTTTTGAGTATATCATTTTCTTGGTTCGAATAAGTATTTGAGAAATTTTAACAATTTCGGACGTTTTTTTGATTTTTTGATAAATTTCTATTTCGTGCAATTATAAGAGTATGTGTCTTGAGTACATAATTTATCTTGGTTGGAAGAAGGTTTTGAGAAATTTTCAGAAATTACGTAAGTTTTTTGATTTTTTGATAAATTTCGATTTCGTGCGAATATTCGAGTATATGTTTGAGTATATCATTTTCTTGGTTCGAATAAGTATTTGAGAAATTTTAACAATTTCGGACGTTTTTTTGATTTTTGATAAATTTCTATTTCGTGCAATTATAAGAGTATGTGTCTTGAGTACATAATTTTCTTGGTTGGAAGAAGGTTTTGAGAAATTTTCAGAAATTACGTAAGTTTTTTGATTTTTTGATAAATTTCGATTTCGTGCGAATATTCGAGTATATGTCTTGAGTATATCATTTTCTTGGTTCGAATAAGTATTTGAGAAATTTTAACAATTTCGGACGTTTTTTTGATTTTTTGATAAATTTCTATTTCGTGCAATTATAAGAGTATGTGTCTTGAGTACATAATTTTCTTGGTTGGAAGAAGGTTTTGAGAAATTTTCAGAAATTACGTAAGTTTTTTGATTTTTTGATAAATTTCGATTTCGTGCGAATATTCGAGTATATGTTTGAGTATATCATTTTCTTGGTTCGAATAAGTATTTGAGAAATTTTAACAATTTCGGACGTTTTTTTGATTTTTTGATAAATTTCTATTTCGTGCAATTATAAGAGTATGTGTCTTGAGTACATAATTTTCTTGGTTGGAAGAAGGTTTTGAGAAATTTTCAGAAATTACGTAAGTTTTTTGATTTTTTGATAAATTTCGATTTCGTGCGAATATTCGAGTATATGTCTTGAGTATATCATTTTCTTGGTTCGAATAAGTATTTGAGAAATTTTAACAATTTCGGACGTTTTTTTGATTTTTGATAAATTTCTATTTCGTGCAATTATAAGAGTATGTGTCTTGAGTACATAATTTATCTTGGTTGGAAGAAGGTTTTGAGAAATTTTCAGAAATTACGTAAGTTTTTTGATTTTTTGATAAATTTCGATTTCGTGCGAATATTCGAGTATATGTTTGAGTATATCATTTTCTTGGTTCGAATAAGTATTTGAGAAATTGTAACAATTTCGGACGTTTTTTTGATTTTTTGATAAATTTCTTTTCGTGCAATTATAAGAGTATGTGTCTTGAGTAAATAATTTTCTTGGTTGGAAGAAGGTTTTGAGAAATTTTCAGAAATTACGTAAGTTTTTTGATTTTTGATAAATTTCGATTTCGTGCGAATATTCGAGTATATGTTTTGAGTATATCATTTTCTTGGTTCGAATAAGTATTTGAGAAATTGTAACAATTTCGGACGTTTTTTTGATTTTTTGATAAATTTCTATTTCGTGCAATTATAAGAGTATGTGTCTTGAGTACATAATTTATCTTGGTTGGAAGAAGGTTTTGAGAAATTTTCAGAAATTACGTAAGTTTTTTGATTTTTATGATAAATTTCGATTTCGTGCGAATATTCGAGTATATGTTTTGAGTATATCATTTTCTTGGTTCGAATAAGTATTTGAGAAATTTTAACAATTTCGGACGTTTTTTTTATGTTTTGATAAATTTCTATTTCGTGCAATTATAAGAGTATGTGTCTTGAGTACATTGTTATCTTGGTTGGAAGAAGATTTTGAGAAATTTTCAGAAATTACGTAAGTTTTTTGATTTTTTGATCAAATTCTTTTTCGTGCAATTATAAGAGTATGTGTCTTGATTAATACTTTTATGGTTGGAAGAAGGTTTTGAGAAATTTTCAGAAATTACGTAAGTTTTTTTGATTTTTTGATAAATTTCGATTTCGTGCGAATATTCGAGTATATGTTTTGAGTATATCATTTTCTTGGTTCGAATAAGTATTCGAGAAATTTTAACAATTTCGGACGTTTTTTTTGATTTTTTGATAAATTTCTATTTCGTGCAATTATAAGAGTATGTGTCTTGAGTACATAATTATCTTGGTTGGAAGAAGGTTTTGAGAAATTTTCAGAAATTACGTAAGTTTTTTGATTTTTTGATAAATTTCGATTTCGTGCGAATATTCGAGTATATGTTTGAGTATATCATTTTCTTGGTTCGAATAAGTATTTGAGAAATTTTAACAATTTCGGACGTTTTTTTGATTTTTGATAAATTTCTATTTCGTGCAATTATAAGAGTATGTGTCTTGAGTAAATAATTTTCTTGGTTGGAAGAAGGTTTTGAGAAATTTTCAGAAATTACGTAAGTTTTTTGATTTTTTGATAAATTTCGATTTCGTGCGAATATTCGAGTATATGTCTTGAGTATATCATTTTCTTGGTTCGAATAAGTATTTGAGAAATTGTAACAATTTCGGACGTTTTTTGATTTTTTGATAAATTTCTATTTCGTGCAATTATAAGAGTATGTGTCTTGAGTACATAATTATATTGGTTGGAAGAAGGTTTTGAGAAATTTTCAGAAATTACGTAAGTTTTTTGATTTTTTGATAAATTTCGATTTCGTGCGAATATTCGAGTATATGTTTTGAGTATATCATTTTCTTGGTTCGAATAAGTATTTGAGAAATTTTAACAATTTCGGACGTTTTTTTGATTTTTTGATAAATTTCTATTTCGTGCAATTATAAGAGTATGTGTCTTGAGTACATAATTTCTTGGTTGGAAGAAGGTTTTGAGAAATTTTCAGAAATTACGTAAGTTTTTTGATTTTTTGATAAATTTCGATTTCGTGCGAATATTCGAGTATATGTTTGAGTATATCATTTTCTTGGTTCGAATAAGTATTTGAGAAATTTTAACAATTTCGGACGTTTTTTTGATTTTTTGATAAATTTCTATTTCGTGCAATTATAAGAGTATGTGTCTTGAGTACATAATTTATCTTGGTTGGAAGAAGGTTTTGAGAAATTTTCAGAAATTACGTAAGTTTTTTGATTTTTTGATAAATTTCGATTTCGTGCGAATATTCGAGTATATGTTTGAGTATATCATTTTCTTGGTTCGAATAAGTATTTGAGAAATTTTAACAATTTCGGACGTTTTTTTGATTTTTGATAAATTTCTATTTCGTGCAATTATAAGAGTATGTGTCTTGAGTACATAATTTTCTTGGTTGGAAGAAGGTTTTGAGAAATTTTCAGAAATTACGTAAGTTTTTTGATTTTTTGATAAATTTCGATTTCGTGCGAATATTCGAGTATATGTCTTGAGTATATCATTTTCTTGGTTCGAATAAGTATTTGAGAAATTGTAACAATTTCGGACGTTTTTTTGATTTTTGATAAATTTCTATTTCGTGCAATTATAAGAGTATGTGTCTTGAGTACATAATTTATCTTGGTTGGAAGAAGGTTTTGAGAAATTTTCAGAATTACGTAAGTTTTTTGATTTTTTGATAAATTTCGATTTCGTGCGAATATTCGAGTATATGTTTGAGTATATCATTTTCTTGGTTCGAATAAGTATTTGAGAAATTTAACAATTTCGGACGTTTTTTTGATTTTTGATAAATTTCTATTTCGTGCAATTATAAGAGTATGTGTCTTGAGTACATAATTATATTGGTTGGAAGAAGGTTTTGAGAAATTTTCAGAATTACGTAAGTTTTTTGATTTTTTGATAAATTTCGATTTCGTGCGAATATTCGAGTATATGTCTTGAGTACATCATTTTCTTGGTTCGAATAAGTATTTGAGAAATTGTAACAATTTCGGACGTTTTTTTGATGTTTTGATAAATTTCTATTTCGTGCAATTATAAGAGTATGTGTCTTGAGTACATAATTTTCTTGGTTGAAAGAAGGTTTTGAGAAATTTTCAGAAATTACGTAAGTTTTTTGATTTTTTGATAAATTCTTTTTCGTGCAATTCGAGATATGTGTCTTGAGTATACTTTTTCTTGGTTGAATAAGTATTTGAGAATTTTCAGAAATTACGTAATTTTTTTGATTTTTTGATAAATTTCGATTTCGTGCGAATATTCGAGTATATGTTTTTTGTATATCATTTTCTTGGTTCGAATAAGTATTTGAGAAATTTTAAAATTTCGGACGTTTTTTTGATTTTTTGATAAATTTCTATTTCGTGCAATTATAAGAGTATGTTCTTGAGTACATAATTTTCTTGGTTGGAAAGAAGGTTTTGAGAAATTTTCAGAAATTACGTAAGTTTTTTTGATTTTTTGATAAATTTCGATTTCGTGCAATATTCGAGTATATGTTTTGAGTATATCATTTTCTTGGTTCGAATAAGTATTTGAGAAATTTTAAGAATTTCGTACGTTTTTTTTTATTTTTGATAAATTTCTATTTCGTGCAATTATAAGAGTATGTTCTTGAGTACATCATTTTCTTGGTTCGAAGAAGTATTTGAGAAATTGTAGACAAGATTACGGACTGTTTTTTGATTTTTTGATAAATTTCTTTTCGTGCAATTATAAGAGTATGTGTCTTGAGTACATAATTTATATTGGTTGGAAAGAAGGTTTTGAGAAATTTCAGAAATTACGTAAGTTTTTTGATTTTTTGATAAATTTCGATTTCGTGCGAATATTCGAGTATATGTTTTGAGTATATCATTTTCTTGGTTCGAATAAGTATTCGAGAAATTTTAACAATTTCGGACGTTTTTTTTGATTTTTTGATAAATTTCTATTTCGTGCAATTATAAGAGTATGTGTCTTGAGTACATAATTATATTGGTTGGAAGAAGGTTTTGAGAATTTTCAGAAATTACGTAAGTTTTTTGATTTTTGATAAATTTCGATTTCGTGCGAATATTCGAGTATATGTCTTTGAGTATATCATTTTCTTGGTTCGAATAAGTATTTGAGAAATTGTAACAATTTCGGACGTTTTTTTGATTTTTTGATAAATTTCTATTTCGTGCAATTATAAGAGTATGTGTCTTGAGTACATAATTTTCTTGGTTGGAAGAAGGTTTTGAGAAATTTTCAGAAATTACGTAAGTTTTTTGATTTTTTGATAAATTTCGATTTCGTGCGAATATTCGAGTATATGTCTTGAGTATATCATTTTCTTGGTTCGAATAAGTATTTGAGAAATTTTAACAATTTCGGACGTTTTTTTGATTTTTTGATAAATTTCTATTTCGTGCAATTATAAGAGTATGTGTCTTGAGTACATAATTTCTTGGTTGGAAGAAGGTTTTGAGAAATTTTCAGAAATTACGTAAGTTTTTTGATTTTTGATAAATTTCGATTTCGTGCGAATATTCGAGTATATGTTTTGAGTATATCATTTTCTTGGTTCGAATAAGTATTTGAGAAATTTAACAATTTCGGACGTTTTTTTGATGTTTTGATAAATTTCTATTTCGTGCAATTATAAGAGTATGTGTCTTGAGTACATTGTTATCTTGGTTGAAGAAGTTTTGAGAAATTTTCAGAAATTACGTAAGTTTTTTGATTTTTTGATAAATTCTTTTTCGTGCAATATAAGAGTATATTTCTTGAGATACTTTTCTTGGTTGGAATAAGTTTTGAGAAATTTTCAGAAATTACGTAAGTTTTTTGATTTTTTGATAAATTTCGATTTCGTGCGATATTCGAGTATATGTTTTGAGTATATCATTTTCTTGGAATAAGTATTTGAGAATTTTAACATTTTCGGACGTTTTTTTGATTTTTTGATAAATTTCGATTTCGTGCAATATAAGAGTATGTGTCTTGAGTACATATTTTTTGGTTGGAAGAAGGTTTGAGAAATTTTTCAGAAATTACGTAAGTTTTTTGATTTTTGATAAATTTCGATTTCGTGCGAATATTCGAGTATATGTTTTGAGTATATCATTTTCTTGGTTCGAATAAGTTTTTGAGAAATTTTAACAATTTCAGACGTTTTTTTGATTTTTGATAAATTTCTATTTCGTGCGAATTATAAGAGTATGTGTCTTGAGTACATATAATTATATTGGTTGGAAGAAGGTTTTGAGAAATTTTAAAAATTAACTACGTTTTTGATTTTATGATAATTTCGATTTCGTGGCGATATTCGAGTATATGTTGTGAGTATACATTTCTAGGTTCGAATAAGTATTTGAGAATTTCAACAATTTCGTACAGTTTTTTGATTTTTTATAATTCCGATTTCGTGCGATATTCGAGTATATGTCTAGAGTACATCATTTTCTCTGTTCGAATAAGTATTGAGAAAATTTAACAATTTAGGAAGTTTTTTTGATTTTTTGATAAATTTCTCTTTCGTGCAATTAGAAGAGTATGTGTCTTGAGTACAGTGTTATCTTGGTTGGAAGAAGGTTTGAGAAATTTCAGAATTACGAAGTTTTTGATTTTTTGATAAATTCCGATTTCGTGCGAATATTCGAGTATATGTCTTGAGTATATCATTTTCTTGGTTCGAATAAGTATTTGAGAAATTGTAACAATTTCGGACGTTTTTTTGATTTTTGATAAATTTCTATTTCGTGCAATTATAAGAGTATGTGTCTTGAGTAAATAATTTATCTTGGTTGGAAGAAGGTTTTGAGAAATTTTCAGAAATTACGTAAGTTTTTTGATTTTTTGATAAATTTCGATTTCGTGCGAATATTCGAGTATATGTTTGAGTATATCATTTTCTTGGTTCGAATAAGTATTTGAGAAATTTTAACAATTTCGGACGTTTTTTTGATTTTTGATAAATTTCTATTTCGTGCAATTATAAGAGTATGTGTCTTGAGTAAATAATTTTCTTGGTTGGAAGAAGGTTTTGAGAAATTTTCAGAAATTACGTAAGTTTTTTGATTTTTGATAAATTTCGATTTCGTGCGAATATTCGAGTATATGTTTGAGTATATCATTTTCTTGGTTCGAATAAGTATTCGAGAAATGTTAAACAATTTCGGACGTTTTTTTGATTTTTTGATAAATTTCTATTTCGTGCAATTATAAGAGTATGTGTCTTGAGTACACTATTATATTGGTTGGAAGAAGGTTTTGAGAAATTTCAGAATTACGTAAGTTTTTTGATTTATGATAAATTTCGATTTCGTGCGAATATTCGAGTATATGTTTTGAGTATAGCATTTCTTGGTTCGAATAAGTATTGGAGAATTTTAACATTTCAGGACGTTTTTTTATGTTTTGATAAATTTCTATTTCGTGACAATTATAAGAGTATGTGTCTTGAGTACATTGTTATCTTGGTTGGAAGAAGATTTTGAGAAATTTTCAGAAAATTACGTAAGTTTTTGATTTTTTGATCAAAATTCTTTTTCGTGTCAATTATAAGAGTATGTGTCTTGATTAAATACTTTTATTGGTTGGAAGAAGGTTTTGAGAAATTTTCAGAAATTACGAGTTTTTTGATTTTTGATAAATTTCGATTTCGTGCGAATATTCGAGTATATGTTTGAGTATATCATTTTCTTGGTTCGAATAAGTATTTGAGAAATTTTAACAATGTTAGGACGTTTTTTTGATGTTTTGATAAATTTCTATTTCGTGCAATTATAAGAGTATGTGTCTCTGAGTAAATAATTTTCATTTTGGTTGGAAAGAAGGTTTTTGAGAAATTTTCAGAAATTGACGTAGTTTTTTGATTTTTTTGATAAATTCGATTTCGTGGGTCGAATAATTCAGGTATAGTTCATTGAGTACATCATTTGTCTTGTTCGAAAATAAGTATTTGCGAAATTTTAAAATTTTCTGACGTTATTTTTTTTTTGATTTTTTTATAAAATTTTCTCTTTCTTGTCAATTATAAAGAGTATGTGTCCTTGAGTAAATAATTTCTTGTTGGAAGGAAAAAGAAGGTTTGAGAATTTTTCCGGAAGAAGGTTTTGAGAAATTTTCAGAAATTACGTAAGTTTTTTGATTTTTGATAAATTTCGATTTCGTGCGAATATTCGAGTATATGTTTGAGTATATCATTTTCTTGGTTCGAATAAGTATTTGAGAAATTTAAACAATTTCGGACGTTTTTTGATTTTTTGATAATTTCTATTTCGTGCAATTATAAGAGTATGTGTCTTGAGTACATAATTTCTTGGTTGGAAGAAGGTTTTGAGAAATTTCAGAAATTACGTAAGTTTTTTGATTTTTTGATAAATTTCGATTTCGTGCGAATATTCGAGTATATGTTTGAGTATAATCATTTTCTTGGTTCGAATAAGTATTTGAGAAATTTAACAATTTCGGACGTTTTTTGATTTTTTGATAAATTTCTATTTCGTGCAATTATAAGAGTATGTGTCTTGAGTACATAATTTATCTTGGTTGGAAGAAGGTTTTGAGAAATTTTCAGAAATTACGTAAGTTTTTGATTTTTTGATAAATTCCGATTTCGTGCGAATATTCGAGTATATTCTGAGTATTCATCATTTTCTTGGTTCGAATAAGTATTGAGAAATTGTAACAAAATTTCGGACGTTTTTTTGATTTTTGATAAATTTCTTTTTCGGGCAAATTATAAAGAGTATGTGTCTTCGAGTAAATTATTCTTGGTTGAAGAAGGTTTTGAGAAATTTTCAGAAATTACGTAAGTTTTTTGATTTTTTGATATTTTCGATTTCGTGCGAATATTCGAGTATATGTTTGAGTATATCATTTTTCTGGTTTGAATAAGTATTGTAAATTTTAACAATTTTGGTCGTTTTTTTAGATATTTGTTGATAAATGTTCTTTTTCGTGCAATTATAAGATATTGTCTCGAGTAATAATTTTCTTGTTGAAAGAAGTTTTTAGAAATTGAAGAAATTACGTGTTTTTGATTGATTTTGAAAAAGGTTTTGAGCAATTTCAGAAATTACGTAAGTTTTTTGATTTTTTGATGAAATTCGATTTCGTGTGAAGTATTCGAGTATATAGTCTTAGAGTACATCATTTTCTTGGTTTCGAATAACGTATTGAGAAATTTTAACAATTTCGACGTTTGTTTGGATTTTTTGATAAATTTCTATTTCAGTGCAATTATAAGATGTAATGTTGTCTTGAGTTAAATAATTATATTGGTTGGAAGAAGGTTTTTGAGAAATTATTCAGAATTACGTAGTTTTTTGATTTTTTGATAAATTCCGATTTCGTGCGAATATTCGAAGTATATGTTTAGAGTATATTCATTTTCTTAGGTTCGAAATAAGTATTTGAGAAATTGTATAAGTTCGGACGTTTTTTGATGTTTCTGATAAATTCTTTTCAGTGCAATTATAAGAGTATGTGTCTTGAGTACATAATTTTTCATTGGTTGGAAGAAGGTTTTGAGAAATTTTCAGAAATTACGTAAGTTTTTTGATTTTTTGATAAATTTCGATTTCGTGCGAATATTCGAGTATATGTTTTGAGTATATCATTTTCTTGGTTCGAATAAGTATTTGAGAAATTTTAACAATTTCGGACGTTTTTTTGATTTTTTGATAAATTTCTATTTCGTGCAATTATAAGAGTATGTGTCTTGAGTACATATTTATCTTGGTTGGAAGAAGGTTTTGAGAAATTTTCAGAATTACGTAAGTTTTTTGATTTTTTGATAAATTCCGATTTCGTGCGAATATTCGAGTATATGTTTGAGTACATCATTTTCTTGGTTCGAATAAGTATTTGAGAAATTGTAACAATTTCGGACGTTTTTTTGATTTTTGATAAATTTCTATTTCGTGCAATTATAAGAGTATGTGTCTTGAGTACATAATTTCTTGGTTGGAAGAAGGTTTTGAGAAATTTTCAGAAATTACGTAAGTTTTTTGATTTTTGATAAATTTCGATTTCGTGCGAATATTCGAGTATATGTTTTGAGTATATCATTTTCTTGGTTCGAATAAGTATTTGAGAAATTTTAACAATTTCGGACGTTTTTTTGATTTTTGATAAATTTCTATTTCGTGCAATTATAAGAGTATGTGTCTTGAGTACATAATTATCTTGGTTGGAAGAAGGTTTTGAGAAATTTTCAGAAATTACGTAAGTTTTTTGATTTTTTGATAAATTTCGATTTCGTGCGAATATTCGAGTATATGTTTGAGTACATCATTTTCTTGGTTCGAATAAGTATTTGAGAAATTTTAACAATTTCGGACGTTTTTTTTGATTTTTTGATAAATTTCTTTTCGTGCAATTATAAGAGTATGTGTCTTGAGTAAATAATTTTCTTGGTTGGAAGAAGGTTTTGAGAAATTTTCAGAATTACGTAAGTTTTTGATTTTTGATAAATTTCGATTTCGTGCGAATATTCGAGTATATGTTTTGAGTATATCATTTTCTTGGTTCGAATAAGTATTTGAGAAATTTAACAATTTCGGACGTTTTTTGATTTTTTGATAATTTCTATTTCGTGCAATTATAAGAGTATGTGTCTTGAGTACATAATTATCTTGGTTGGAAGAAGGTTTTGAGAAATTTTCAGAAATTACGTAAGTTTTTTGATTTTTTGATAAATTTCGATTTCGTGCGAATATTCGAGTATATGTTTGAGTATATCATTTTCTTGGTTCGAATAAGTATTTGAAAATTTTAACAATTTCGGACGTTTTTTTTATGTTTTGATAAATTTCTATTTCGTGCAATTATAAGAGTATGTGTCTTGAGTACTTGTTCTTGGTTGAAAGATTTTGAGAAATTTTCAGAAATTACGTAAGTTTTTTGATTTTTTGATAAATTTCTTTTTCGTGCAATTATAAGAGTATGTGTCTTGAGTAATACTTTTCTTGGTTGGAAGAAGGTTTTGAGAAATTTTCAGAATTACGTATTTTTTTGATTTTTTGATAAATTTCGATTTCGTGCGAATATTCGAGTATATGTTTAGAGTACATCATTTTCTTGGTTCGAATAAGTATTGAGAAATTTTAACAATTTCGGACGTTTTTTTGATTTTTGATAAATTTCTATTTCGTGCAATTATAAGAGTATGTGTCTTGAGTACATAATTTATTGGTTGAAGAAGGTTTTGAGAAATTTTCAGAAATTACGTAAGTTTTTTGATTTTTTGATAAATTTCGATTTCGTGCGAATATTCGAGTATATGTTTGAGTATATCATTTTCTTGGTTCGAATAGTATTTGAGAAATTTTAACAATTTCGGAAGTTTTTTTTGATGTTTTGATAAAATTTCGATTTCGTGCAATTATAAGAGTATGTGTCTTGAGTACATTCGTTATCTTGGTTGGAAGAAGGTTTTGAGAAAATTTTAGAAATTACGTAAGTTTTTTGATTATTTTGATAATTCCGATTTCGTGCGAATAATTCGCGTATATGTTAGAGTACATCATTTTTCTTGGTTTCGAATAAGTATTTGAGAAATTGTAACAATTTCGGACGTTTTTTTGATTTTTTGATAAATTTCTATTTCGTGCAATTATAAGAGTATGTGTCCTTGAGTACACAATTATATTGGTTGGAAGAAGGTTTTGAGAAATTTTCAGAAATTACGTAAGTTTTTTGATTTTATGATAAATTTCGATTTCGTGCGAATATTCGAGTATATGTTTTGAGTATATCATTTTTCTTGGTTCGAATAAGTATTTGAGAAATTTTAACTAATTTCGGAACGTTTTTTTTGATTTTTTGATAAATTTCTATTTCGTTGCAATTATAAGAGTATGTGTCTTGAGTACATAATTATATCTGGTTGGGAAGAAGGTTTTGAGAAATTTTCAGAAATTACGTAAGTTTTTTGATTTTTGATAAATTTCGATTTCGTGCGAATATTCGAGTATATGTTTTGAGTATATCATTTTCTTGGTTCGAATAAGTATTTGAGAAATTTTAACAATTTCGGACGTTTTTTTTATGTTTGATAAATTTCTATTTCGTGCATTATAAAGAGTATGTGTCTTGAGTACATATTTATCATGGTTGGAAGAAGGTTTTGAGAAATTTTCAGAAATTACGTAGTTTTTGATTTTTGATAAATTTCGATTTCGTGCGAATATTCGAGTATATGTTTTGAGTATATCATTTTCTTGGTTCGAATAAGTATTTGAGAAATTTTAACAATTTCGGACGTTTTTTTGATTTTTGATAAATTTCTTATTTCGTGCAATTATAAGAGTATGTGTCTTGAGTACATATTATATTGGTTGGAAGAAGGTTTTGAGAAATTTTCAGAAATTACGTAAGTTTTTTGATTTTTTGATAAATTTCGATTTCGTGCGAATATTCGAGTATATGTTTTGAGTATATCATTTTCTTGGTTCGAATAAGTATTTGAGAAATTTAAAAATTTCGGACGTTTTTTTTGATTTTTTGATAAATTTCTATTTCGTGCAATTATAAGAGTATGTGTCTTGTAAATAATTTTCTTGGTTGGAAGAAGGTTTTGAGAAATTTTCAGAAATTACGTAAGTTTTTTGATTTTTTGATAAATTCCGATTTCGTGCGAATATTCGAGTATATGTTTTGAGTACATCATTTTCTTGGTTCGAATAAGTATTTGAGAAATTTTAACAATTTCGGACGTTTTTTTGATTTTTTGATAATTTCTATTTCGTGCAATTATAAGAGTATGTTTCTTGAGTACATAATTATATTGGTGGAAGAAGTTTTGAGAAATTTTCAGAATTACGTAAGTTTTTTGATTTTTTGATAAATTTCGATTTCGTGCGAATATTCGAGTATATGTTTTGAGTATATCATTTTCTTGGTTCGAATAAGTATTTGAGAAATTTTAACAATTTCGGACGTTTTTTTTATTTTGATAAATTTCTATTTCGTGCAATTATAAGTATGTTCTTGAGTACATTGTTATCTTGGTTGGAAGAAGGTTTTTGAGAAATTTTCAGAAATTACGTAAGTTTTTTTTATTTTTTGATAAATTCCTTTTTCGTGCAATTATAGAGTATGTGTCTTGAGTAATACTTTTCTTGGTTGAAGAAGTATTTGAGAAATTTTCAGAAATTACGTAAGTTTTTTGATTTTTGATAAATTTCGATTTCGTGCAATATTCGAGTATATGTTTGAGTATATCATTTTCTTGGTTCGAATAAGTTTTTGAGAATTTTAACAATTTCGAACGTTTTTTTGATTTTTTGATAAATTTTATTTCGTGCAATTATAAGAGTATGTTCTTGAGTACATCATTTTCTTGGTTGGAAAGAAGGTTTTGAGAAATTTCAAATTACGTAAGTTTTTGATTTTTTGATAAATTTTGATTTCGTGCGAATATTGAGTATATGTGTTTGAGTAATCATTTTCTTGGTTGGAATAAGTTTTGAGAAATTTTCAAAAATTCGGACGTTTTTTTATTTTTTGATAAATTTCGATTTCGTGCAATATTCGAGTATATGTCTTGAGTACATCATTTTCTTGGTTCGAATAAGTATTTTGAGAATTTTAGAATTTCGGAGTTTTTTGATTTTTGATAAATTCTTTTTTTCGTGCAATTATAAGAGTATGTGTCTTGAGTAATATATTTTTTGGTTGGAAAGAAGGTTTTGAGAAATTTTCAGAAATTACGTAAGTTTTTTGATTTTTTGATAAATTTCGATTTCGTGCGAATATTCGAGTATATGTTTTGAGTATATCATTTTCTTGGTTCGAATAAGTATTTGAGAAATTTTAACAATTTCGGACGTTTTTTGATTTTTTGATAAATTTCTATTTCGTGCAATTATAAGAGTATGTGTCTTGAGTACATAATTATCTTGGTTGGAAGAAGGTTTGAGAAATTTTCAGAAATTACGTAAGTTTTTTGATTTTTGATAAATTTCGATTTCGTGCGAATATTCGAGTATATGTTTTGAGTATATCATTTTCTTGGTTCGAATAAGTATTTGAGAAATTTTAACAATTTCGGACTTTTTTTGATTTTTTGATAAATTTCTATTTCGTGCAATTATAAGAGTATGTGTCTTGAGTACATAATTATCTTGGTTGGAAGAAGGTTTTGAGAATTTTCAGAAATTACGTAAGTTTTTTGATTTTTTGATAAATTCTTTTTCGTGCGAATTATAGAGTATGTGTCTTGAGTATATTTTCTTTGTTGGAAGAAGATTTTGAGAAATTTTCAGAAATTACGTAAGTTTTTTGATTTTTTGATAATTTTCGATTTCGTGCGAATATTCGAGTATATGTTTTGAGTATATCATTTTCTTGGTTCGAATAAGTATTTGAGAAATTTTAACAATTTCGGACGTTTTTTTGATTTTTTGATAAATTTCTATTTCGTGCAATTATAAGAGTATGTGTCTTGAGTACATAATTTTCTTGGTTGGAAGAAGGTTTTGAGAAATTTTCAGAAATTACGTAAGTTTTTTGTTTTTTGATAATTTTCGATTTCGTGCGAATATTCGAGTATATGTTTTGAGTATATCATTTTCTTGGTTCGAATAAGTATTTGAGAAATTTTAAAATTTCGACGTTTTTTTTATGTTTTGATAAATTTCTATTTCGTGCAATTATAAGTATGTGTCTTGAGTACATTGTTTATCTTGGTTGAAGAAGATTTGAGAATTTTTTCAGAAATTACGTAAGTTTTTTGATTTTTTGATAAATTCTTTTCGTGCAATTATAAGAGTATGTGTCTTGATTAATACTTTTAATGGTTGGAAGAAGGTTTTGAGAAATTTTCAGAAATTACGTAAGTTTTTTGATTTTTTGATAAATTTCGATTTCGTGCGAATATTCGAGTATATGTTTTTGAGTATATCATTTTCTTGGTTCGAATAAGTATTCGAGAAATTTTAACAATTTCGGACGTTTTTTTGATTTTTTTATAAATTTCTATTTCGTGCAATTATAAGAGTATGTGTCTTGAGTACATAATTATATTGTTGGAAGAAGGTTTTGAGAAATTTTCAGAAATTACGTAAGTTTTTTGATTTTTTGATAAATTTCGATTTCGTGCGAATATTCGAGTATATGTTTTGAGTATATCATTTTCTTGGTTTTAAATAAGTATTTGAGAAATTTTAACAATTTCGGTCGTTTTTTTTTGATTTTTTGATAAATTTCTTTTTTCGTGCAATTATAAGAGTATGTGTCTTGAGTACAATAATTATTTCTGGTTGAAAGAAGGTTTTTAGAAATTTTCAGAAATTACGAAGTTTTTTGATTTTTTGATAAATTTCGATTTCGTGCGAATATTCGAGTATATGTCCTGAGTACATCTTTTCTTGGTTCGAATAAGTATTTGAGAAATTGTAACAATTTCGGACGTTTTTTTGAGTTTTT